>JAJGRW010000242.1:69758-150468 GCA_025461045.1 Carex parvula | reverse complement strand
ATTCGCAACTTTCGCGTCTGCTTTAACATTCCTGCGTACGGATCTTAAAGCAGATCGGACAGTCCTGAAACCCATCGGACCCAAATTTGAGTCCGATGGACATCGGACCCAAGCTGCTCTAATTTTAAAATAGGTCATGCACACTTCAGAACTACGCATAACCTAAGTTATATGCAGTTCAGAGGTGCACAAGATCTCTCGATCACGTACAGTTTCAATCTTTTTTTTTTCAAAAAGCAATAGTAAGATCATAATTATGGAATATTAAATGGTAACTAAAAAAATCAATTTAAAATGTATATATGGTGAACTTGAGTCAACTTGAAGTAGGGGTGCAAACGGATCGGATATTATCTGTCCGTATTCGGATTCGTATTCGAAATTTTGCGGATTCGGATATTCGAATACGGATAATTTGCGGATACGATGATACGGATGCGGATACGGATATAAATTTTGCGGATATGGATATGGATATGGTTTCAATTTCAGAAACGGATACGGATACGGAAATTATCCATATCCGTATTTTTTGAATTTTCGGATATCCGCGAAACACTAAAAATTTGTATTGCATACCCGCTAGTCGCTACCAATTGATCAATATATTTTATTCCTTTTACTGTCTAACACTCTGACTACTCTTACTTTGTGTCTCCCAAATTTCTTATTCAGCCAAAACCAGCTTTCAAAATAAAATGATTCCACCAAAACATTAAAAGCTCTAGTAGATTTCCATTTTTTTTAAATCTACTAGAATGATGTTGTACTTTATATTTTGGTAAAAAAGGTTGTTACATCTGAATCAAAAATATATATAAAAAAAATAAATCAACAACTTAAAACATATATATAGTATGGAACGCCAAAAAATGTGAATAATCAGGTCAATTGATCAAAAGACGAATGCTTTTGTAATGACGTAACAAGTTTACTATGAGAAAAATTATTTTGATCACCACAGTTGATCGAATATTTGAATTATATCTGTATTTTATGTTATTTTTGTTTTCTAATATGAAAAATAATTTATTGAATAATATATTAATTTTATTACAATATCGAAATTATGTATCCGAATTATATCCGTATTTGTATTCGTATCCGTTTAATATCCGATCCGTTTCCGTGTCCGTTTAATATCCGATCCATATCCGTATCCGTTTAATATCCGATCCGTATCCGTATCCGAAAAATAAAAACGGATACGGATATGGTTTTACCACTATCCGATCCGTATCCGATCCATTTGCACCTCTAAACCGTCCAATAGAAATCTTTTTCTTTATATTAAAAAATAATAATTTATTTTTTAAAATATGTAAAATATTGATTACCAGAAAGGTTTCATTTTGTGGACCGAATTAAGTGGGTCGGATCGACTGTTTGAATTTTAAGACTCGAGATTGGAAACCATAGTTTTGACCAAAGGTTTAAATAGCGTTTCTCGCGTCATAGCGGAACGGCTGAAAAAATGGCACTATAGCCATATAGCGCCGCTATAGCGCGAAATAGCGCGCTATAGCGGCGCTATATGACCATAGCGTCATAGCTTTTTTGGTCCAAAAATACTATAGCGCCGCTATTTAGTTTTGACCAACCGATTCTATCATTAAGAATGATATAATAGTTTGGGCAGGACAGAGACATAATTTTAAGTAATGAGGATCAAATTTTGGAAATTTCGTATGATGATCAATTATATAAATTATTCACAAAAAAAAATATGGAGATCAATTTTATAATTTTCATAACATTTATTCTAAATTATATAGAAAAACTGTGTTAAAGTTCAATTAGCTGAACTGAATTGAATTATTGCATCTATAATTTCTCCGAAATTCCTAACAGATACTAAACCGAACCTACTATATATGCTGGTAGAATTAATTTAATTAGATATGCAAATCTGGTGTCATCTTCATGTAATTCCAATAGACCAATTGTTAGGCATGCATGGCATTCATTCTCTTGTTCCCAATTAACTAGTTGTTGAAGAAAGAATCAAAATATGTGGAAGCCAAGTCAGATTCCTTTGTGAAATCAGTCATGAATCCATGCACACTCATACGCCATATATTTGCACTCTTGATAGTGAAACTTACACTCGTGTAGTTGATATGTTGGGCTAGATTCACTTAAAAAAATAAAATAATAAAAAGACAAAAGAATCTTGTTGCATTGGGTATCACTTTAATTGTCTCTTCTTATCCTTGAAATTAATTGTAGGCTGATCTTAATTATGCATAGACAATTCTTTTGGAAGATTTAATTCTAAAATAGCTAAAAATTAGTTCAAATAATACCCGTGTTATATCTAAATTATTATTTTTGGCACATTTCTAATTATTTGAGAATTTGATGAAATGTACAAAAAAAACATGATAATTATCTATCCCATATACTCATACAATTAATGAAGTTATTTATTATTTTATAAAATATCAAATTTTTATATATATTATTTAAATTATAAAACAAGTAATTACTTTTATGAAATTATACGCGAATCACGAACTTTAAATTGATCATCGAATTATTTTAAAATTCTAAACTTCTCATTAACTGTGATCATATATACCTAAAAAGGAGGCATAAGTGATCATATATACTTAAGAGTGCAATTTATTTAACAAATATTGTTTGGTTCTATATACTCTAGTAAAAAAAAATGTTTTTTTTTTTCCTTGTACGTAGTAAGACTTGCATGTAAATAGTGGAGTTTTAAACAATTTTTCCTTAATTAGTAAAATTGTTGGTGAACTAAGCTCACTGGCTTAAAAAAAAAAAAAAAACCTTGCAGAAATTGCTAAAAAAAATGTTTATGGTTGCTAAAATTAAATAAAAGAAATTAATTTATATTGGTGGTCGCAGCCTTGTAAGCATCAACTTATATTGGGTGTCCTGTGCACATTATTTCCTTTTCCATAGTTTTTGGAACTAAGGTCCCACGCATCACATCATCATCGTCATATAAATGAATCTTTAGTGCTCAACTAATTGATGCAATAGACGAAAGAATCCTGCTCTAGTGCGAATTTCTTTTGAGGGGCCTTTTTTTAATTCATCGTCATCTTCAACAATAAAATCACTTTTACCCTATGTTGCATGGATACGGGTACGGATATCATATCGGATACGATACAGATACGCGATACGGTAATTTTCAAAAATCGCAGATATGATACGTCAATTATATATTATTTTAATTATATTATTAATTACTATATAAATTAAATATCAAAAATCATGAATAAAGTATTTTGTATAAATTAAATAGAATAGCTGATGCATTATAACAACAAAATTAAGTTGGTGTAGTGGTTAAGGAGTCGTTGCATTAACCACAATTCCCAGGTTCGAGTCTTGTGGTTGGCATCAATTTTTGCTCAATTCACCGTTCTATGCGCGGTTCACAGCTGATAGGTCCATATACCAATGGCCCTTAAAAAGCCCAGGCCTGGCCCAGTAAAGCACTCCCGGATTCAAATATACAAAAGGCCGGCCCAAAATAGAACGAAAGAGAATAGGCCCCTCCCCTTACAGAAAACAGGCCACGACCCAAAAACAACCCGGGATTCGGACCCCCTCCCGGGGCCAGCCCGAGGTTAAAGACAACCCGGGATTCGGACCCCCTCCCGGGGCCAGCCCGAGAATAAAGACAACCCGGGATTCGGACCCCCTCCCGGGGCCAGCCCGAGAATAAAGAGAACCCGGGATTCGGACCCCCTCCCGGGGCCAGCCCGAGGTTAAAGATAGCCTGGGACTCGGACCCCTTCCTGGGGCCAGCCTGAGGCCAAGTACAGACCGAGATTCGGACCCCCTCCCAGGGCCAGCTCGGGGCTAAACAAAACAAGGCTCAAAGCCTAACATGCCGAACAGCCAGAGAAGGCCGACGCACGGCCTCGCTGATTCGGCTTGTGACAGATTATGCGGATACTATCGCCTATTATGCGGACGCCTCCAAATAGTTATGCGGGCCCCCGTCATTAATGCTGACAAGACCCCGCTACAGTAGGGCGTCCCCTATTTAAGGCAGAGAAATCCCCAGAAGAAGGGACCGCATTTATCACAATCTGAGGAGGTATTAAAAAAGGGTTAGAGCGTTAATACCCCTCCGACACCCCGCGTGTCCACCGTCTTGGCCCGTTTCACTTGAACCGGGACGAGTTACACTTTCAGCAACCAGCCTCCGCACGGCCTGCTTCCTGGGAACAGGACGTGCACGCACCTTACTGGACCGAGTCCAAGTACGGCCCGGCCCCCTTGGGAAGGGACGTATCAACAGCTCACGGTGCACCAAAAATAAAATGGAGAGAAAAGTTCGGTCCACGCGCGGCTCACAGGTGAAATCTAGAGTGTCTGTTGGTGTATCCGAGAAGAGAGGGGCCGTATCGGCACGTTTCAACGCGTATCAGCGACCGTATCGGATGGTTAAGGATACGCCACGTATGCCGATACGCCAGCTGACGTATCCGATACGTATCGGGCGCGTATCCATGTCGGATACGTGTCCGATACGGGTACGGAGTCTATATTGGAGTATCCAAGTAACATAGCTTTTACCGCATTAATTTTTGTCCAGTTGTATCTAATTTACACGATAAGATGGAAAGCAACTATTTGATTGTGGTTTTATTTTTTGGAAATTTTGATCATAGATATTTGCACACATAAAACAGTTATTTGTAATTTTATTGGAGTCATTGACCAGCATAAAATGCCATCGCCGTATGCTAAATTAGATTAACAGAAATTTTATTAGGGATAAATTGCCCCATTGTTTCATGCTCCAATCGTACCTTAACATCTTTATTTTCCATTTTAAAGTCGAAACAAAAGATTTGAACCCCTCAACATGATATTCACTTTAAAATGTGCTTAGAGATTAAATTTTATATTTTTAAAATTTTTTTTACTATTTTTTTTAAGATAGATACAAAATCACTGTTTTTCAAGAAATTGGACCATCTAAAAAACAATGATTTTATACATATCTTAAAAAATAGTAAAAATTTCCAACGAATATAAAATTTGGTCACCAATCATATTTTAAATTGGATATCACGTTGAGCAGTTTGAATTGTCTATTTGAATTTTGAAATTAAAAATAAAGATGTTAGAATACGATTAGTACATGAAGTAATGAGACATTTGAGTCATCCTCCTATTATTATTATTATTATTATTTTTATAAAGTGGAGCATAGCCTTGACTCCCTTCTCTAAAATCATCTCGGCTCTTGCAATATCTTCCCCAGTTGCTTCAGCTTCAGCTTCACCAAAACAGAAAATACTATAATAAATGGATAGCTGGAGAAGTCAACATTAGCCTCATTTTATAATGAACAATAACAAAAGGACCGATCTGATATATATTCTGATTCAATCCGAACCACCAACCATCACTGTCAATTGCTTGTCATCTACTACTACTAGGCCCCAAGACTAGAGGGGTTAATTGTCCTAGTGGAATCCGACCATAGCAAGCTGCTGTCTGCATGCACTTGATTCATGCTGGTGACTACTTATTCGACCATTTTTATACTTGATTCTTCATTTTTAAAAAAAGTTCGATTTCACCTTTTTTTGTTCCTTTTTTATTTTTTTTATGAGTTGGCTAGGCCAACGATTTAATTCCTGAAAGATATCGTTCAATTTCGAGTTGATATATACAAGATAAAAGCACTATTAATTGCATCAAGCAAATGAGAAAGGAAAAGTAGCACAATTAGTTAGAAAAAAGTCTTAGAATTGTTGGTTATTCAAAGATTAAGAGTTTGATTTTTCTTTCACGATTTCGCAGCAGTGAGTTCCAAGAGAAAAAGAAAAAAAAAGAATTTGTGTATTCCTCAGAAGAAGGAAAAAAATGTAAGAAAGGAGAAGAAGTTAAAAAACAGAGGTCTCATAGAAGAGTATATAACATTTCATCATATGTTAACTAATACATCAATATAAGAGAAGTATAATGATAACGGGCTGGCAAAATATTCTTTCTTATTGTCCTATGAGATTACTTACCGAAAGAAACTTCATTTAATAATAGCATGTTTATTCAAGACAAAATAAGAAAATATTTAATAATGGTTAAACTGGTTAAATCAGGAAAATACTCTATAGTACTTCTCTAAAAACTACAGGAACTCTCTAGTGAATTACAAATTTACAGCAGACATTTAGCTATGATCTGTCCATTAGTACATAAATGCGACTATACACGGTCTGAAAAGTTAATGACATACAGTTCCACGACCGTATTAGCGAGCGTTGTGTCTGAATAGATAGGTACATTGTAGACGGTTAGCGAACCGTGGTTATATAGTACGAACATACACGGTTAATAGAAGTGAACTGTGTCAGGTCCCATACACAGTCAAAGTAACCATGTATACACGATTTCTACAAGACATTCGTGTTTGATTTTGGCAACCATATCCGGTTTGTTGTTTTGAATCGTGTATGTTTTGAAACAATTTTTTATTAGCTAGCATAGTAGCACCCATATTTGCTAGTCATTAAACATACAATATTATACATAGATAATTCATTAAATATTCAACACAACATACAGAAATCAATCATATTCATTCAACATTCAACAAACAAAAACTGATATACATCCATAGAGAACTCTTCATCTGAAACTCACGACCTACCACACAAAGGGGTTGCTCTTTGCCATAAGACCAAATGTTGGTGCTTCATATATAATTTTCACAAAAAGTGTGTTGATCAATTTTACAGTACTCATAGCATTTTATTATAAACTATATAGTAAAATTTTATTGAAGTATGAAAATTTTGAAATTAAATAGAAGTCAATTAACCACGTTCAGCTTTATTGAATCCGCCCCTACAAGTGTGCGTATTTTTTACATTCAAATCCATCGGTAGTTACATATATCCGAAATTTATGCGCCAAAATATATAATTATTTGCACTAGTGGGCCGTGAGTCTTCGTTTAAGATACCCCCTCGCACAGAGGCGGATGTATATTGAAAAATTGGAAGTCAATTGACCCTCATTTTTTTTAAATTTTTGTTATATTTTTTTATAATCTTACATAAAATTTAGATTAAAATATTGAGATATTGTAAAATTAATTCCCATTTTCTATAGAAAATTTAATATGATTGACTCCTATATTTATTTGACTCCCATAGTCTGAAAGTCTGACTCCACCCCTGCCCTCGCATAATGCTATTTATTTTCTAATAACTTGGTACGTAATAGCATTGAGCACATCTGTATAGCTAATCAGCTTAAAAGAATGAAAATGCTAATTAGGCACACACTTATTTTATTTTATCGAGGCTTATGTTAAGTTCTTCACGTAAAGGTCATATCTTGCATAAGGATAGAAAATAATTCAAAATACTTGATTGATGTATGATCAAATGGGAGGAGATGCGAAGTGAGGTGGGATGATAATTAAAAGCTATTCTACTAACTCTAGAATAGCTAGAATAGCTACTGTTTAGAATATTAAATAAGAATAGCTACTGTTTAAGAACAGTGCTAACTCAAGCTATTCGTAATAGTGAAAAAGTTGTTTGGATTGCATATTTGGAATAGAGTTTGGAGGGAATGAATAAAGTAATAATTTGTGTTAGATTAAATATAATACAATATAATATTAATTTCAATATTAAATGTAATATAATATTATTTTAAATATTAGATTAGTATTAAATAAAATATTAGATTAGTATTAAATAAAATATTAGATTAAATATAATATAATATTAGATTAAATATAATACAATATAATATTAATTTAAATATTAAATGTAATATAATATTAGTTTAAATATTAGATTAGTATTAATATTGAAAGCAACAAATGCTATTTCATGTTTTTGTAAGAATAGAGAATAGCCCTATTCTCTCTATTCCGAATAGCTCTATTTTTCGTTTGGATTGTCCTTGTTCTGAATAGCAATGCTATTCTATCCAAACATAGTCCATATGTGTAGCTCTCCCCAGTTAGTGAATGATATTCAGCCTAGACTTGATTGCCAAACTGTGACAGTAGCAAATGGAGTTCAAATTCCAACTACCGAAACAGGATAAGTAAACCTTCTTTCCCGAAAAACTGATGTTCTGGTTGTACCTGACTTAAAGACCAATTTGTTATATGTGAGTAAGTGTGTGAAGGATTGGAATTGTGACATCATCTTTACTCTTGATAAGGTGATTTTTCAGGACAGGATCACCAAGAAGATGATTAGTGAAGGAAAATTGAGAGACGGGTTGTATACTCTAGAGTTGAATAAAGTTGCACTCACAGCTGCCAACAAAGTGGCTTCTCTGTGCCATTTGCATATGGGACACCCATCATATTGGGTGTTACATGCTTTAGATTTATCTTTTACTCACAACTCTAATAATTGTGATGCTTGTCATTTTGCCAAACAACATAGGCTTCCCTTTCCAGAACACTTTAATAAATCAATTAATTCATTTGATTTGGTGCATTCCGATGTTTGGGGATATGCCCCAGTTGATTCAAGGGAAGGATTTAAGTATTTTGTCACTTTTATTGAAGATAAATCTCGTGCTACTTGGGTCTACCTTTTAAAATCTAAACGAGAAGTTTGTGATCATTTTCAAGTTTTTTGTAATATGGTGAAAAATATTTTTAATACCACAGTTAAAGTTCTGCGAACTGACAAAGGAACAGAGTATACAAACCACAATTTTCAAGAGTTACTGACCAATTTGGGTATTATTCACCAAACTTCGTGTGTCGGTACCCCTCAGTAAAACGGTGTGTTTGAACGAAAAAACAGACACTTGCTAGATGTCACTAGAGCCCTTCTTATTTCGGCCAATTTACCAAAGACTTTTTGGGCAAATGTAATTCTCACAAGTTGTTATCTGATTAATCGTTTACCTAGTAGAATCTTGAACAACAAAAGCCCAATGGAAATTCTATATGGTCGGAATTCAGTTTATCGCATCTACGTGTGTTTGGATGTGTTTGCTATGCACATATACAAGATAGTGGAAAATTAGATCTGCGTGCTTGAAAATGTGTATTTATCGGGTACTCGACCACAAAAAAGGGTTATAAATGCTTCGACCCAAACACCATGCGTCTGCACATTTCAAGAGATGTTGTATTTAACGAAAATATGATGTTTTACAGTTTTCAGGGAGAGAAAGATTACTACAGTGATTGGTCTATGTTAATCCCTGCCAACAGTGAAGAAAATCTCACGGATCAAGCAGACCAAGCAGACCACGGCCCAGCCTCCAGTCACGCGGGTCAAGTGCCAGGCGCAGGTCAAGTGGAGCCCAGTGAAGCCAACGGGTCCAGTGAGGCAGAGGAGCCCAGTCAAGCGGGTGAGCCCGAGGTTCCTGAGGAGCCCAGTGAGGCCAACCAACCCATTAAAGCTAACGGACTAAATCAGACAGAACCTGCTGGTGGAGAAGAAAGGCAGCCTAGAAGATCAAGCCGGGTCACCAAAACTCCTGCATACCTGAATAAATTTGTATCTTTCTATTCTACCAAACATCCTATACAGGAGCACCTCATGTATGACATAATTGCACAAAAATTTCGCTGTTTTTTAACTGCTGTTGATAAAGTGGTTGAACCATCCAAATATGAAGAGGCTTGCAAGCATGAAATCTGGGTCAAAACTATGCAAGAAGAAATAGATGCTCTTGACCGTAACCAAACCTGGAAATTAGTTCTTCTACCAAAAGGAAACAAACGGTAGGTTGTAAATGAATTTATAAAACCAAATATAATAGTGATGGGTCAATAGAAAGACATAAGGCTAGATTAGTTACAAAAGGTTTTACCCAGACCTATGGAATTGACTACAAAGAAACCTTTGCCCCGGTAGTTAAAATGAATATTATTCGGGTACTACTATCTGTTGCTGCTAACTGTGAATGGTCGTTATTTTAAATGGACGTAAAAAATGCGTTCTTGCAAGGAGATCTTGAAGAAGAAGTTTACATGGATCCACCTCCACGATATCATATCCAAGGTAATAAAGTATGTCTTTTAAAGAAGGCCATTTATGGTCTTAAACAATCTCTTAGGGTTTGGTATGGCAAACTCAGCACTGCGTTAGTTCAATTTGGTTTCAAGCATAGCTCAATTGACTCTTCCATGTTTATTAAAAGATCTTGCAACGGATTAGTTGTGGTGTTAGTTTATGTTGACAATCTGGTAATTACCGAAAATGACAAATCAGGTATTGAACTTCTTAAACAACAATTTGACATTAAAGACCTTGGTATTTTGAGATATTTTTTAGGCATTGAAGTAGCTCGATCTCACAAGGGGCTATTATTATCTCAACGAAAATATGTCCTTGACCTGCTCAAAGAGACTGGCATGATGGGTGCAAGGCCGGTAAGTACACCTATGGAGTACAATGATAAAGGTAGCATTGATGATACACAGTTGAAAAATGTTGAGCAATTTCAAAGATTGATAGGAAAATTGATATATCTCACCATAACTCGACCGGACATATCATATGCTGTTAGTTACATAAGCCAATTCATGCAAAAGCCAACCAAGGAACACATGGGACTTGTAAATTATTTACTCAGGTATTTGAAGGCAACTCCAGGAAGAGGAATACTAATGAAGAAAAATGGGCACATAAATCTCATGGGCTACGTTGATGCCGATTGGGCAGGTAATCCATTAGACAGAAAGTCAACTTCCGAATTTTGCATGTTTGTCGGTGGAAATCCGGTAACTTGGAAAAGCAAAACACAGACAGTGGTTGCCAGATCCAGTGCAAAAGCTGAGTATAGAGCCATGGCTGCTGCTACAAGTGAAATAGTATGGTTACGTGCCTTACTTCATGAACTGAATTGTAAGTCGGTAAGTGAACCAACCAAACTATATTGTGACAACCAGGCAGCAGTACACATCGCTTCAAACCCTGTCTTTTATGAAAGAACCAAACACATTGAAGTCGATTGTCACTTTGTGCGAGAAAAGATACTTGACAGAACCATTACAACTCCATACATTTGCAGTAAAAAACCAGATTGCCGACATTCTTACTAAGGCTCTTCCTCCTGGAGTGTTTCAAGGACTAAGATGCAAGTTGACCTTAGATGAACTGTTCGGTCCAACTTGAGGGGGAGTGTTGAAGATTTGAAGATTTGATATTGCTTAATTAGCTGTAACCTATTCTAGGAAACATGACAGCTAAATTTATCTCGCTAAAGTTATCTCTTTCTTTGTATTGCCTAATTACCAATCACTGAATATTTGTTGCTATGGTTAGCCTCATTGCTAGAAATAAGGACCTGATTACTATGTCTATAAATCAGGCTATAATCTCTCTTGTAATTTTCAGAACAACAAAACATAAGAAATATAATGGGTGGGAGGGAGCTTCATGGGAGTACTGTGTCAATTCTCTGATTATTCTGAATTTCTACAATTAGATTAACAGAAATTTACGCAGGGATAAAATGCCCCGTTGCTTCATGCTCCAATCGTATCTCAATATCTTTATTTTCAATTTTAAAGTCGAAACAAAAGATTTGAACCGCTCAACATGATATTCACGTTAAATGTGCTTAGAGATTAAATTTTATATTTTTAAATTTTTTTTACTATTTTTTAAGATATGTACAAAATCACTGTTTTTCAAGAAATTGGACCATCTAAAAAACAATGATTTTGTACATATCTTAAAAAATAGTAAAAAGTTTCCAACAAATAAAAAATTTGGTCTCCAGTCATATTTTAAAGTGGATATCATATTGAGCGGTTTGAATCGTATGTTTGAATTTTGAAATAAAAATAAAAATATTGAAATACGATTGGTGCATGAAGTAACAAGGCATTTGAGCTCTCCTCTTATTATTATTAATTTTATAAAGTGGAGCATAGCCTTGACTCCCTTCTCTAAAATCATCTCGGCTCTTGCAAATTTGCAATCTCTTCCCCAGTTGCTTCAGCTTCAGCTTCACCAAAACAGAAAATACTATAATAAATGGATAGCTGGAGAAGTCAACATTGGCCTCATTTTATATTGAACAATAACAAAAGGACCGATCTGATTCTGATATATATTCTGATTCAATCCGAACCAACCATCACTGTCAATTGCATGTCATCTACTACTACTAGGCCCCAACTAGAGGGGTTAATTGTCCTAGTGGAATCCAACCATAGCAAGCTGCTGTCTGCATGCACTTGATTCATGCTGGTGACTACTTATTCGACCATTTTTATAATTGATTCTTCATTTTTAAAAAAAGTTACATTTCACCTTTTTTGTTCCTTTTTTATTTTTTTTATGAGTTGGCTAGGCCAACGATTTAATTCCTGAAAGATATCGTTCAATTTCGAGATGATATATACAAGATAAAAGCACTATTAATTGCATCAAGCAAATGAGAAAGGGAAAGTAGCACAATTAGTTAAAAATAAGTTTTAGAATTGTTGGTCATTCAAAGATCAAGAGTTTGATTTCTTCTCACGATTTCACAGCTCTGGGTTCCAAGAGAAAAAGAAAATATTTAATAATGGTTAAACTTGTTAAATCAGGAAAATACTCTATAGCACTTCTCTAAAAACTAGAGGATCTCTCTAGTGAATTACAAATTTACAGCAGATATTTAGCTATGATCTGTCCATTATACTTATTAGTACAGAAAATGCAACTATACACGGTCTGAAAAGCTAATGACATACGGTTCCACAACCGTATTAGCGAGCATCGTGTATGAATAGATAGGTACATTGTAGACGGTTAGCGAACCGTGTCTATATAGTACGAACATACACGGTTATTAAAGTGAACTGTCAGGTCCATAAAAAAAGGTGTTGAAAACAATGATTTCTACACGGTCAAAGTAACCATGTATACACGATTTCTACAAGACATCCGTGTTTGATTTTGGCAACCATACCCGGTTTGTTGTTTTGAATCGTGTATGTTTTGATTTTTTTTAAACAATTTTTTATTAGCTAGCACAGTAGCACCCATATTTGCTAGTCATTAAACATACAATATTATACATAGATAATTCATTAAATATTCAACACAACATACAGAAATCAATAATATTCATTTAACATTCAACATTCAACAAACAAAAACTGATATACATCCCTAGAGAACTCTTCATCTGAAACTCACGACCTACCACACAAAGGGGTTGCTCTTTGCCATAAGACCAAATGTTGGTGCTTCATATAAAATTTTCACAAAAAGTGTGTTGATCAATTTTATAGTACTCATAGCATTTTATTATAATCTATATAGTAAAATTTTATTAAAGTGTGAAAATTTTGAAATTAAATAGAAGTCAATTAACCACGTTCAGCTTTATTGAATCCACCCCTACATGTATGCATATTTTTTACATTCAAATCCATCGGTAGTTACATATATCTGAAATGTATGCGCCGAAATATATAATTATTTGCACTACTGGGCCTTGAGTCTTCGTTTAAGATACCCCCTTGCACAGAGGTGGATGTATATTGAAAAATTGGGAGTCAATTGACTCCCATTTTTTCTTTCTTTTTTTTTGTTATATTTTTATAATCTTACATAAAATTTAGATTAAAATATCGAGATATTGTAAAATTGATCCCCATTTTCTATAGAAAATTTGAATATGATTGACTCTTATATTTATTTGACCCCTATAGTCTGAAGGTCCGGCTCCGCCCCTGTCCTCACATAATGCTATTTATTTTCTAATAACTTGGTACGTAATAGCATTGAGCACATTTGTATAGCTAATCAACTTAAAAGAATGAAAATGCTAATTAGGCACACACTTATTTTATTTTATCGAGGCTTATGTTAAGTTCTTCACGTAAAGGTCATATCTTGCATAAGGATATAAAAGAATTCAAAATACTTTATTGATGTTATGATGTATGATCAAATGGGAGGAGATGCGAAGTGAGGTGGGATGATAATTAAAAGCTATTCTTTTTTTTTTTGAAAAAAATTAAAAGCTATTCTACAAGGATCCAAATGACAAAAAGATGTTTTAAGAGGAATCCAACGCAGTAGTTGAAAGAATAGAATGATTCTCACAGATGTTGGGGTTGGCCGTTGATCCACACCACATATTATGATACTTAGAAAATGAATATTTTCCAATTTGTGCGCATTGATTCTATGTTTGTCACCGAGGATTCCTGATTGATTCGTATCTCCCATTGATTCCCACAGTTTCCACTTTGAAACAAGGAATCCATCAAACAAATTTATCTGCTCTGTCGTTTTCCACAATTTGCAAGAATCCAATTTCAGAAATTAATTACCACCATTCAATTTAAATGGTAAGACCACACCGACAATGTTTTACATTTATTTTTTGAATTGGAACAAATAAAGTACAATTCAGTGTGGGTGGGTGGGGGTGGATATTTTTGATAGAGAATATAATTGATTGGGAAAATCAGAGAGGTTCTGTGTGTTTAGAACGAATTAGTTTGGGTCAAACGGTTCGGTTTTTTCAGTTTAATGGTTCGGTTCGGTTTGCTTTTAAAACGAATTATAATTTTGGTTCCATTCGGTTTGAAAATTTTGAAAACCGAAATAACTGAACAGACCGAAATTTTATATATTATGAATTTGGTCCGGACTGCCCCAGTTTATTTCTTAATCAATTGCTTTAAATACTTCGGTTTATTTCTTAATATCCCGATTTATTTCTTAATACCTCGGTTTATTTCTTAATATACTTCAGTTCATTATAAATCAATTGCTTTAAATAAAAAATAATATATTTCAGTTTGAACCGAACAAACCGAAATAAAACTTTGGTTCGGTTAGGTTCGGTTTTATTTTTGAAATTGAATTATACCTTTGGTTTGCCTAGTTCGGTTCGGTTTCAACCGAACTGAACCGATGAACACCCCTACCTGGCGCTCCACTAGATACAGAACCGCCAGGACCACTAGATACAGAACTGTTAGGATTTTTGACGGTTCTATTTTTTTTTTTTAATTCTCAAAATAAAAACACTACCATAAATTTTTGATAAAACACTAAATCTTAATGATTATTTTTTTAATAGCATACCAAGATTTGAATACCAAAAACGGTAAACTAAATTTCAAAATGAAAACATTTACATGAGTAACATTTGAATTACAAAATGAAAATATAACAAAAAAAACTCTAGATCTGAAACTTCATACATTTAGATGAATAATATCTAAGAAAAAATATTACATATTATATCACATATTATTAGTTACATGGAGATATGAGACTTTAAACATTTCTATGAACAATACTTAAGAAAAAACAGTACAAAATAGATAATTTGGTAAAGGAGTACAAAATCGAAAATTAGAAAGAATTAATCAAAAATTTCAACTCATATGTTGAATCGGACACTCGAGCGCCGAGATACGCCCGTTTGAAGTTTCTTCGTCAGAGATCGTCTTCTCAGTGAAGATATCGTCTCTCTTGCCTTTTTCCTCGCCCTAGTGTCGCCTGTTTACGAGAGATGTCTCAGATAAATACATGTACAACCTACATGTGCTTTAGAAATGAGAGAATGATGCTCCTCATTTATTTAATTGAACTAATACAGAGTTTCTATTTTGTTCTATCATTTAGTAAGGATTTTATATTGTAAGGTTGATATAAATCATTAAAAAAATTGATAAACAAATTTACTCCTCAATTACTCTTCAATTTAAAACAAAAAATCCAAAACCACCAGAATTTTTGGCAGTTCTATACTTAATGGACCGCCAGGATTTCTGGCGATTCTGTAAAAAAGTGAACTGTCAGGAATTCTAACGTGGCGGTTGGGGCATTTTTAAAAAATCAAGAATATATTTGTATTTTTTTATTTAATTGAGGATATTAAAAAAAATCAGCAATCTCATCGTTTGAAAAGATACAAAATCACTATTTTTGAATGGTCCAGAATCTTCTAAAAACAGAGATTTTGTACTTTTCTTAAAAAATAGCGAAACAATTTAAATAAATATAAAATTTTGTATCCAAGCACATTTTAATATGAAAATCATATTGAGCGGTTCGGATTGACTGTTTATATTTTTAAAAATAGAGATAACAATGTTGAGGCATGATAGGGCACAAAATCCGCATGTTTTCTCAGGCCTCTCTGTTTTGTCCACTTTGTAGAATTTGAATTATACCTCGTACCTTATCTGATAAGTTAAATTTCCTAATTGTAAATTTGCAATCCAACTATGAAACACAACGATCTTATAATTTGAAACATGAAACATGAAACATCGGTCTGAATTAATTATTTGCCATAAAATTTAGAGAAACCAAGAGATGGTTTTGCAAGCATCTTAAAGAAGCTAAGAACGAATGAAATCACTAAACAAACCACCAGATCAGCATATGCAATTGGAGCCTAGTTGTTACTAGAAAATAGAAATCATTAAAATAATTAAACTTTTAAACAAGGCATTAGACATATCGTCTTGGTTCTACCTGAGGAACGCACTTCAGGGACCTTGGCCATAGCGGATTCAAAGAAAGACTAGAGACAGAGATAGAGAAGTTTGCAATAATATTAAGAATTTCGTACCAGCCTCAGGGTTGTCAGGAATTAGATCACAAAAGATTAAGAGTGAAGCTAAAGGAAGGGGTAGAGGTGAAGAATTAAGAGTAAATGATTAAGAGCTTAAGGAGCGCTGAGGAATCGATATTCAGTTGTCTTAATCCGTAGATGAAAGCTAAGAAAGCTAAAGAAAGGGGTAGAGGTGCCTTAAGGTCCGTACAGGATTAAGATTCTGGCAAAAGGGGACTAAAGGGGGTATTCTTAATCCGTGCTAAGGAACCAGTGTTTAACAGAATTAAGCGACTAAAGAAGCTAAAAGAAGCGGATTAAACCTTAAGAAGGCTTAATCATTTGTTGCCGAACAGCCCCAATTGCAAGAGCATAAGAGGAGTGTAAGCCCATGTTTGGATTGCCAAATTTCATAGGAAATATTGCAATTTTGAGTTAATTGGAATAAAATTCCCTTTTAAGTACAAACAAATGAATATATATTCAGGACCAGTGTTGTGATTAATTGGAAATAATCTGCTATAATCAGAAATAATAGGCTCAATTAGTTTCAAAAATCCGTGATGGTTTGATCGCCGCCAATGACTAATCGGCTGATTAATTAGTCTAAACGGTCATTTTATAGAACACTGTTCAAGACATGTTCGGAGCAGTGTTGTAAAAAGTATTTGTTTAGACCAATTAATCAGCCGATTAGTCGTTGGCGGTGATCAAACCCGTCACAGATTTTTCCGACTAATCGGCCAATTATTCCTCATAATGACCGATTATTTTTTATTATTCTCGATGAGCACATACCATTATTAACAACACTAGTTCGGAGAGGTGGAAATTGATGGAACTTTATACTCAACGGAAAAATTA
The DNA here is from genome assembly GCA_025461045.1 of Carex parvula. NCBI lineage: Eukaryota > Viridiplantae > Streptophyta > Magnoliopsida > Poales > Cyperaceae > Carex > Carex parvula. Next base: position 133,074 of record JAJGRW010000242.1, on the reverse strand, counting down.
ATCCAAAAGGTATCCGGATGCTATTTTTCTAGCATGGGTTGAATTTTTTTCCTTCTCCATTTCCATCTATTTATAAATCCATGAGAAAAACAAAAATTTGGTCATCCAAATGATTTTCTTTCCATAATCTCTTGCTTCATCTTTCTTTTCAAGTTTTTCAAAAATAAAATGTTGAATACATTAGTACTCAACATTGAATATATTATTAATATTGACTTGTATACTTTTATCTGAATCTCATAAAATTATCACAAACTCAAATTATTTAATTTAATTTTCTAATTATAATATACATTTAATTTTTTAGTTATCATAATCATTTACATTATTTTCCAACAGTAAAATTTCATTCATTTCATTAAATTCAACGGCTAGTTCATTTATTTCATTAATTTCATCCACCTCATTTAATACAATTTATTTAATTATATAAAATAAATATTTGTATTTTATGAATTAATAATTAATAAGTAATTTTTTATGTTATTTTTTAATCCATTTTACTTAATAATAATAATAATAATTTTATTAATAAAATAATTGTATAATAATAAATATTTTAGGAATAAATAATAGAATTATTCACAATTAATTCTACCATAACATTTATTTCATCACATTTCATAACTATTTCAGTATATATTCATGAGTATGAATTCTCGTCAATTAATTAGTGAGTTTCCCTATATGTAAAATCTCATCTCACAGTACAAACCCAACGAAAATAATTTTTTTTTTTTTTTTTGACGAAACTTTGTGAGAAGGAAGCTCAGAAGAGAGTAAAAATATAGGTAGATGGGTCATGGTTTCTTTGATATCAAAACCAACGAAGAAACTAGATTCACTGGAAAGTTTGATGCCAGAAAGGCGATTCTTGAATTTTCCAGGACATTTTAATTTTCCCACAAATCAAACGGCCTCTTAATTTCGAAATGGTTTTCTGGGAAAAGTTGGTTTAGATAACATGGAAACATGATCATCGGTGCAAATGCCATCACAGCCACAGGTCCAGCTAATTTTTCTTTATGCTGCCTAGATGCTGGGATCGAGTTCCCAGCTAGAGTCTGACAAGGACGATATGTTGGTCAAATACTAGTTATGGTAGTTTAACAACACCGATCCTTCCCGCCACAACATTTAGAAGCTTAAATTAGACACGCTTTAATTGACACCGTTAAGTCATTAATTGACACGTGTCCGTCTTATTTAATCAAATTCAATTTCTCCTCCATAACTGGGTGTCAACGGATACGAAACAGATCTTATTCGTTAAGTTCACCAATCATATCTTTGTGAATTCAACTCTTAAACCCATCGGATTGACTTCGAATGACGAATCCGAACCGTTGAAACTCATCTATCTTACGAGTGATGCGTCCAGAGGCGAATCCAAGATTTTGATCAGGGGTAGGCACAAAATATTAATAATAGTACTAATTTTTTTTCTCCTGACGACGGAGCAGAGTAGTGGATAGGGATCTAAAAAAGTTACGTCATACACAGTTCTGTCATGGCATGACACGGTACGTGTGTCGGTTACGTGTCGTGACTCGCATGCTCCGTATCGTGACCATTCACGTGACGTGACCATCTTTCAAAAATTTGGTACAACACGGCACGGCACACAAAAGATTTGGTCACGATACGGCACATGGTCACTTGAGTTGCGTGTAATTAGGATCGTTAGATCTTGATTGAATGGTGAATCTTGAATAAACTAGCTTAAATTATGAAAAAAATAGTTAAACATGATCAAACATGATAAACGTGACCGGTCACGGCATGACTAACGTTTTGTGTTGTGACCATTCACGTGCCCTGACCATCCTTCCAAATTTGGTCACGGCACGACACGTATAAATCTGACTCGGTCAAAACACGACACGTGATTCAAGTCATGGCACGGTACTTATTTAAATCTCTAGTAGCAGACGTCTTTTTCTCTTGGCGAATTAACAATTCTTCTAAGCGGAGTAGCGAATCGGACCACGTCTCTTTCTTTTACGCGAATCAATATGAGCTGACTTTCATTTCCGCGTAATTTTCTTCTACTGGGCCATGAATTAAATCCAGGGGTAGGCATTACTTCTATCCAAGGGTAGGCACAAGTATAAAATACTACTGAATCTAAAAAAAAAATTCAAATCCAGGACTTGCCTACCCCTGACTCTCTTTGGGTCCGCCAATGGATGCGTCTATATACAAAAAATTTAGATTTTCGAATTAATTTAGTATAAAGTTAAGTGGTTAAAATTAGAAGGTTCATAAATTAATTTAATGCATTCATTTTTTGAACATTTTTTTACCACTTGACTCTATACAAAATTAATTCAAAAATTTTATATTTTCTGTATGTAGACGCATCACTCGTAAAGTAGACGGGTTTCAACTGTTCGAATTCGTCATTTGAAATCAATCCGATAGATTTTAGAGTTGAGTTCACAAATAAACTTAGAACATCCTAATTCTACTCTATACATCAATATATATAATTTTATAGTTTTTTTTACAATTACCGTATTAGATAATGAGCATGAGTTAGTCTTTACTATACCCGTACTCCTACCGTCCTATCCGATAAACTAACGAAATTTTTTTTTACTCTTATCCATATCCGATAAACTAACGGAAATGAATTATATGGGTCTGTACCGGTGATCTAATAAGAAATATGTATCCGTGTGGAGAATTACCATTAAGACCCCTATTGGTTCAATTTCTCCTCGATACCTCCCAGCCTATTCTCCACTCACTATAAATACCTCTTCATCTTCTCTGCCATTTCCACATACAAACAAGTACCGCACAAGAACTTGACAAACTAATATGGCATACTGTAAAAAGATTACTCATCGCTTGTTTAAGCACGTGTCAAACAACCAATGGCCTTCTCATCAACTCACACGAAGACTCTTGTATGGTAACTCTCATAACCCGGTACCAATACCGGTACCACCCCACCGATTCCCTGCTTTACCAGTCAATGACAAGCTGCTGGACCAGCTGATCCTTGATCAAACTCGGCTCCGAATAGATGCAAATATTGCAATGAACCCTCCAAAAGGAGAGAAATTCAACAATGTGATCACAGGAGAGGAGATAAGGAAGGCGGTACGCGGTGCGCAAATGGAGGCGGTACGGGAGAAACTCCGGGGGACGACTAGGAGCTGCGTGTCGTATGATGAACTCGTTCGAGTTTGTGAGGAGATCTCTGGGAGCGAGGGGAGCGCACGTGAGCTTGCACGTGCCATGGATGAATCCGGCACTGTTATTATTCTTGGTGGAGTTGTCTTTCTCCGGCCTGACATGGTAAGTTTCCATTAATATTTTTTTTTTTTTCAATTGGTTCCTACATTATTATAATTCTCAAATTCACAATATTATTTTTTTCAAAATGTCAGATAACAAAAGCAATTGAAGGAATGATTCATCCATCAATGGTGCAACCGGTAGATTCAAAGAGAAAAGAATTAGAGCAGATGGAAAAGGAGAAAGCTTGGATTGATGCCAAAGCTGAGAAAATGGTGAATAGAGAACTATGGTGTGGATTGGGTCTTTTAGCAATTCAAACCCTGGGATTTATGCGACTTACATTTTGGGAACTTTCTTGGGATGTTATGGAACCGATTTGCTTCTTCGTGACATCATTTTATTTCATGGCTGGTTATGCTTTCTTCATGCGCACAGCAAGAGATCCCTCATTTGAAGGTGTTTTTGAAAGCAGATTTGCTGCTAGACAAAAAGGAATTATGAAAAAGCAAGGTTTTAAGTTGGCAAAATTCAATAAACTCAAGCAAGAAGTCGGAGATCAACTACATACCACGTTTTTACATGCTTAATGTAACTGTCATTAATTACTAGTCTAATTTTATCGGCTGTGTACAAAAATTATAATCTTTTTTTAAATTGAGGTTGTATATATATTTACTTCTTAATATATGGAGAGACGAATATATGACTTTCCCGTATATTAATCTATTTTTTTTAAATAATATCAAATAGCGTTAATAATTAGTGAAATACACTAATTCATTTGATGTTTTGTATTTCCTTTTTTCTCTCTTCTCCTTCTATAAAAGTGTTAAAAAGTTTCAAACACTTTTAACATTCTTCCACAATTATTTCGTACAAGGAAAAATTAAAGAAGAACAGGATTTTGCAACTTTGATCCTGAAATACTAACTCTTAATTTGTTTGTTAATTACTCAGAGAAATTAAAAAGTGAAAAAGAAGGTTAGTAGAATTAAAAAAAATAAAAATAGTTAAGAGGGGGTAGTAGTTGTATTATCATGTTCTTAAGGGTTTATTAGTTAGTTCTCTTTTCACATTGTTTTATGAAAATTCTATACATCTTCACAGAGAGAGCAAGTTGGGTCCGATGCCCATCGGACTCAAATTTAGGTCCGATGGGTTTCGGGACCGTCCAATTTGCTTTCAGATCCGTGCCCATGAATTTAAAGCAGACGCGAAAGTTGCAAACACGAATTTTAAAGCAAATCGGACGGTCATCGAACCCATCGAACTCACTTTGAGTCCGATGGGCATCGCACCCAAATTGACCTCCTTCACAGAAACGTCCTGCAAGACAACACGTGGCGCCATTGTTATTGTATCCAAGCTGGCTGAGAAATTGCTCCAGATGGAAAATTATACTCTCAGATGAGATTAATCATGAGTTATTAATGGGCATTAATTGTACATCTTATATACCCTAGCAAAATGTTCATTTTTGTGTATATTGTTGGATGTGTCTAGTGGTTAATTTATTTTAATATGTAATAACTGTAAGATAATTATTATCAAACATATATTATTCGTAAATGTTATCTTATTCTGCAAGGTTCTAAATAGCAAATTATCGCGTCATTATGGAAAGGTTAAATAAAAAGTTATCGCGAATAGCGTAGCTAAAGATAAAGTTATCATACATAGCGTTTTGTTTAAAAAATTATATTTTATATTTCTACTAATTATAAACATTATCTAAAGTCTCATATAGCGATAAGTAACACAAAATTGATTATCCCTAATAATATCATAAACTATCTATCTTTTTCCATTCAAAATAACCTAAGCATCATGGCATAATATCATAAACTCATGGTTGTTTGGTTTATTTTTTCCGAAAGATGGTAACAAAAAAGAAGATCGGAATTTAAGATGTATCGAATTATTGTACGAAAGTCTAATTAAATATACCTTTTGTTTATTTTTGCTAGTTTAATTTTAGAAATACTCACATTTTCAATGAGTACATGTTACAAACTAGTTTAGTTTGAAATATTACTTGCAAGTGGTTAAGATCTACTAAATTCATTAAGATAATTATCATTAACACAATTGCTTTATAATTTCGTTGATTTTTTCAATCCAAAACCTTTGGTTTAGTACCAGCCACGAAATTTGGTGAACACAATTGGTGTTCCATTTTAGGTTAATGGAAATATTTTCCTGCAGTTCCCTTTCTTGGAATAGGAATCAGTGCATCGAATATATGCGTGATCAAGATAAGAGTTTGAAAGAACAATGTGGATTACCTTTTTCCCTCCTGTTGATTGAACGGGGAGCAATCGTTTAGACACGTGGCAAACTGATATCATTGTGGTTTGTATAAAGTAAGAACAACTTAACATGACCAAAGATTTGGAGGGAATTTCAGATGAGTTGGGTGTAGGTCCGATGCCCATCGGACCTAGTTTGGTTCCGATGGGCAAATCTACCGTAGAAAAACGGAGTGATTTGTGCGCACGAAACTTGAAACATAAATGCACGGATTTTAAAGCATTTCGCACGAATCTAAAAGAAAATCGATAGTGATTAAACCCGTCGAACCGAGGTAGGTCCGATGCCCATCGGACCTACTCCCACTCCATTTCAGATATGCACTTCAAAAACTTCAAAATTACGTATTCCTCCATCTAAGATTTATAATATCATATTTAACTTTCTAAATTTTCAAAATTCACAAATTTATCCAATTTATTACATTTCTTAATTAAGATTCATTTGGAATTCATAAAATACTCATTTTATCCTTTATAAAAAAAATATGTAGTTTGTGTAAGAAAAATGATGAGTCTTCTAATTAGTCAATTTTCAAGAGCATGTGGTTTATATATCTACTCATGACGCATACACAACATTATTTAGACATACAAGTGTGTGAGTCACAAATAAGAAAATGAACAAATTGTCTCCGTAACAAGCCAATAGAATACTGAACATTTATTTTAAATATACTTACATATTTCTATTTATTTAATAAAGAGTAAAATGGATAATTTATAAATTTAAAATGAGTTTAAATAGAAAAGATAAAAAGTTGGGTAAATTTGCGAGTTTTGTAAATTTAGAAAGGTAAATATGATATTATGAATTCTAGAGGGGATACGTATTTCGATATTTTTGAATGGTATACCTGAAATTTTCCCCAAAAAATAAAGCATCTGATGTGTTTTAATAATTTTGCTTTATAGTAATAATTGTATCCAGTTGGATGAAGATAACAAAATTATGATATCAAGTTGCGGCAATTATCAATAAAATGTCAAGCCATGGAGATAGAAAAGTTCATTTTGGTCTCAATAGGCCCAAATATGTATTCCCAAATGAACCAGGCTCATCACCCCATTTGGAGATTTGTATATTGCCGAAATTTTAATATCCTCAGGAAAAAGAAAATTACAAATATGACCAAACATAATTTAAGAAGATGTACCGTTCATATTTTATTATGAAAATATCGATGTTTTTGCGTTCAAACATTGATACACTTTGTGCTGAGATTAATCAGGGTAAAAACATTAGTGTGTCATCGATGTTTTTGCATTGAAACATCGATACACTTGTGCTAAGATTAACCAGTGTATAAAATATCGGCGTGTCATTGATGTTTTCGCAATAAAACATCGTTGTACTTGTGCTGAGATTAACTAGAGTATAAAACATTGGCGCGTCATTGATATTTTTGCAGTAAAACATCGGTACATTATTCCAAACTTTAAACGACCGTAAGTGTTGGTAGGAAACTCGGGTTTTAGCGTTTTATGACAATTCAGAAAGCTCTTGAAGAGACGGAGGGTCTGGAGTTGGAGTTCAGGCCTAAGCCTTCGAACATTGAAAGAATTGAAATTGCAAAAGAAACGTCGTTTAGGGTCTCAAAACTTCAATTGAAGTTGTTTCTAATTCTACGGTCCGTTAATTATTCATCATAAAATTTTATTTTATAATAATAAATATTTTAAAATTGAATATCAATATTACAAAAATAAAGAGCATTATTTACTTTCTTGTTTTACTTGAACTAATTCAATGTTATGTTTTGTCTTGGTTTTTTTGTGTGAGAATTTGAAGAGAAAAAAAAGAAGGCAACCGCTGAAAAAAAACAGCTGCTGGGGCACTTTAGAAAAAAAAAATGTTAGGACATATTTGTAATTTTTTTTCTGAGGATATGTATAAAAATTTCGGTGTATATTGTAGCGAATTAGTCAACGAGAAATACATAGAGATTCTATGTGGCCGTAACATAAACAAAGAAGGATTCATTCTTTTACTGATCAGATACAACCATAGTGACAGCACTCGCGATATATTTGTATTTTATTTGCGTATTAAACGTTTTTTTGACGTTACTGAACTGAACTCCGTTTAGAACGCAAAAAAAAGTATAATACGTTTATTCGCGAATAAAACGGGTATAAAATGCGAATTACGAATTATTTGCGGTAAAAACTCGAAATATATTTTTTTTTTAGAGTTTTTTTTTTGTTTTTGTTTTCCTTCCTTGTTGTACCGAATCATTTCCGAATTATACCCGAATCATGAATTTTTGATCTCGCCGAACCTTTTCCGAACAATTAAGTTGCACTATGGATACAACTAATTTCATATACATATCCATTATCCAGTCTGGTCAGATATGACGAGCCTATCTATATGAGGTCATGCAAAAATACACAATATAGATAAACTTGTCCTTGACTCTTTCTTCATAATTCCACTTAGGCATTTGGGTGTAATTAGGGGAATGGTATTAGGAGGTTTGGGCTTGGGCCTTATTATTGGGTGTCATACCAAAATTTCATTTCCTTTGCATGGACCTGGTGGACTTAAAAATGTTATTGCGGTAGGAATGTAGGATGACTGGAGGAGATTAAATCTGTGGTTTCTTCAAAATTTACAGCAAGGTAAAAAAATACTATTTACTTTTCAAATATTTAGAATAGTACAGAACTCTGTATATTGGTATTGGTTATGTGCTCAAATATTGATAGTACATAAAATATCAAATTTGGGATTATTAATGCCTCATCAAAACATGGCATAACAGAGAAAGGGATCTATAATTGTAGTTTCTATATACTTGAATGTATAATTTTCTATATGGTTGACACATTGATAGAATTAAGAACGATTTTTTTTTAAATAGGTTCTATTTAAATATTTTTTTCTTAAATTAGAGAAATCATTATATGTTTTTTCCATTGCATTTATACCATTGTATCTCATTCAATTATTATGAGAGTATTCATTACTACTGTGCACTGTCCTATTTTTTGTGGAACAAAGAGAATGTGATAATAGAAAATTCAATAGTGAATTGACAGAGAATCTCCTTTTTCTAGCTAACTTTATTTAAAATAAAGATGAGATCGAGCTTTTCTACTTTGAATATTTACAAAACAATATTCAACTAGATTTCGATCGTATAATCTTATACATGGATATTCTTGTCTTAGTCATTAAACTAAAGACTAATTTAAAAATTAAAATTGGCCTTGTTAATTTTGTTCAATTTTTAGAAAAAATATTCGACTCTACTTTGCACAAGTTTTAGGAAAGTCAACCAAAATTATTGCATTTCAATTTTTAATGATATGAATTACATTGAAACTTACAATGCAATCAATGGTTTAAAACTAATCATTGTTCAAATATATGATATCAATGAATAAATCATGAATCAATCATGAATTAAGTAATCCTAAAAAACAAAAATTAGTGGTGAACAAAATGGCCAGGCAATCTAGGCCTAAAATGGGCCGCCTTGGCAGTGGCAGCACTGGGGCAAAATGTGATAAGGTACTTGGTACTGGCCGAACACGTAAAGGTGCTAGTCGGGTCGTCATAAGCATAGCTATACGCCGACGGGCATGCGGCCTTGAACAGCTTCGAGTACATGGTGGGGCCGCAGTTGTGGGGCGTGGAATGGGCCCCAGTGCAGCAGTACTCCTCTGTCTGGAAGGCTTCACAGGCACTCATACAAGCGATGGTTTCAGTTTTGTTTTGTTCCTTCACTCTAAGCTCGGCCGGGCATCTTGCATTGACGTCGCTTACGCATCCAGCATAACCACAGCTGCTACCTCTTGGCAATTTATCTAACGCCGTTATCCCGATTCCTACATTGTACCTGTGATTGCGCTGATTCAGTTGCATATCATCAATAGTTTGTGCAATACATAGTATTGGATCGACTGTACCAGCACCGGCAATGTCCGGCAGTACTATGACATGTATTGTTCAGTTAATGTTGCAAAGGTTGATAACAAAATTCAAAAAAAAAAATTATGAAAAATACTAACAAAAAAGACGGGAATGTGATATTACCCATCGACAAGGCTAACGTCATAGAAGTCCTTTTCATTAGCACGGTTTGCAAGAGTGAACTCGGCGAGGGTGACAGGTGGCGTGCCTCCAAGTGTGCAATTGAGCGCACCGCCACAGTCACCTGTGGCGCACTTTGCCCCAACAGCCGTGTTGTTCGAAAAGGAGCAGTAGGTGCGGGCCCAGAACCGGCCCGACCAGCCTGGCGGTGCTGAGAAGGTGATGTTAGCTTGTGGTGCCAGTTCAAATCCGCCTCCACCAAGCACCGCAACGCCATTACCAGATAATGTCCCGGGCCATATCTTGTGACGGCAATTGTTTCTTAGTGTAAAGGTCGTTCTCTTCGCTGTTGTTGCTGCTGCTGCTATTGATTCGCACAGAATTGTGCCTGTAGTGGTTTGGTCATAAAGAATCTGTTAATATTCTGCAAAAACTAGATGAAGGTTCAAAAAATATGATCCTACTGTGCAACTCTTGCATGTCAACCGAGCGTCGGGCCCGTGACTTAAAATGGTTTGAGTCGAATTGATGTTGATATGCAAAAATGGAGAAATAAAATAAAATGGCTTATCAAGCTATCATATCTTAATTCCACATGGCGTGATTGCCTTAGGTGTATGACATGACCTCTTGCTGTCTCAGAAATAAAATAGACATGATTGGAATACGAAATTACCAGCAGAAAGAATTGCGATAAAGAGGAGAAGCGACTTCATTGAGAAATTACTTAATTTGACAGATTGGTCTCTGCTTTGGCTTATTTATACATAGAAACGAAGAGGTGGTGATGTTTGTGCAGCTTCACACAAGAAAGGCATGAGTAGCACCAAACTGCAAATTAAATTTATTCTTTTTTTTATTCTTTTTCCTATTATATTTTACCCCTGGCGTTTAGAGTGTGACCTCCTTAGTGAAGATATTTAGTAAAAAAATATCATCTGACTGAAGCCATTTCCTAAATAGAATATCCAACAGAAACAGAAAAGGGCAATGAAAACATATATGCTTCTTTGGGGAATACAATGTGATTGGTTTGAGTTGTGAGGATTTCCTTTGTTGTTATAAGTGAAAATTAATTGAGAATCATGTTTGACATTATTGATTTTAGATATTATTTGTCATGCGGGAGATGTAAGATTGAAATTTACCTCCGGTAGCTTATGAAAAATAACAAAAACTTTCCAATAATAAAAAAAGGAAAAAGAATAGCATTTGTAAAATACAAATGAGCGCATCTTATCTCATTGTCATGTTAATACCAAAAAATGCATTTTCTATGAGCCAGATTGTTGTTATGCAAGCAATTTGAAGACTAAATATTCACTAAAATCTAGAGATTCATAATGGTCAAATCTACTAGGAAAAAAAATTCAAGTGCGTCCTTCTTTAATATACAAATTACTTTAGAAATTAAACAGCAAACTTCTCATACCAGTCAAAAGGACTATATCAATCACACTACTATAACCTTACATAAAGAACCATGTCATGAGATTTGATCTCAGATTTTAAATTTCATCCACAGCTTGGTTAATAAATTTGTATATTGAGGTTATCTTGACCTGTGTGTTGGTTGCAAAAACTGGTAAAAGATGTAGATACCGGTTAGTTGGCACCTTAATTGTAGTTGAACAATTATCAACTTATTGGAGGTAATTAACTATTTTACTTTGGAATGGTTGACTCATCACTTTTGCCCTCAAATTTTATTGGTATAGAATGATGTGGTTAGAAACTATAGATACTTGTAATTGTGACAAATTGATAAATTATTTGATTAAAAAATGAACATTCCGACTAGAAACCCGGAAACCGGCTGGACAGTGGTTCAATCCGACCCAGTTTCTTCCATAATAGCCTAGTTTTACGGTTTTACTTTTACCAAACTTGATTTGGCCCAATTTAAAAGTCTTATTGAGAACATAAATATTAGAATGAGAGTTACATTTCTTAGAAAAATTTTATAACAAGCAGAACTGCAGAAATCAATTTTAGTGTGCTAAACTTTTGTTACTAGAGCCGCTGTTTTGAGAGTCCGTACGAAAATCTAGCTTATCGCCCCCACCCACCGCCGCCCCCTACCTCCCCCCCCCCCCACAACTCCACCTGTTCCGCCTCAGCCCCCTCAATACCGCCAGCTCCGTCTAACCCAACACCGCCTCCGCTCCGCCAGCTTCGCCTCCTTGTCGCTTCATCGCCTAAACCCGCCCCCCAGTCCCGCCTCTTCCACCCTTAGCCCCTCAGATCTGCCTCCTTGCTGCTGGCATCGTCACCTCTGTGCTGCTTGCTCCGCCGCTGCATCTGCCGCTTGGCCTCCAGACGCGATGGCGCTACTGTAGCACTCTTTTTTTATTTACTTTCTGTAAATTAGGAAATAAATGTTTAGTTTTTGTGATAATGATGTCGTGAGTTGTTTTGTGCTGCTTCCCGCCTCTTCATTTGTCTTTCGGAACTCTTTAGAGGTGACTGTCCTGGACTGGTTGATTTAGTTCTCAGTTTGGTTTGATTCAGTGCCTTCGCGGCTGGTGGGTGACCGTCCCGGTCCGGTCGATTCAGTTCCCGGTCTGGTAGGATTCAGTACCCTCTCGGCTGTGATATGCGTACAGAGGAACCCATCACTAGGCCACTATCACTCTACTCAAGCAAGGATGATCAATTTGCGTCACAGGCCAGGATGCACATTCCCCTGTGCGTTTTTAGTTCTTTTTAGCTGTATGTTTTTCACAGACACTAGTGATCTAATCTTATGTAACAACTACTTTGTATCTTGTTCTATCAATGAAATTGCCTACGGGTTTTTAACCAAAAAAAAAAAAAATTTAGTGTGTTATAAATCGTAAAAACAACCAAATCAGAAAATCACAGGTAATTTTGTAAATTAAAACTGTTGAAATGGGCTCTTTTTTTTTTTCTTGGGATAACAATCTGCGCCATCCTATCACAAACAGACAGTTTAGAAGGAACGCGTATCCTCTGCATTAACTCAAAAGAGAATCTTTTGAGTTAATGAATCTCAACCGTCTGATTTTAAACGGAGTCAATCCGTCTCCTGCCTATAACATAGGGGCTTTTCAATATTAGTGCGGATCTATTCCACACGAATCTTGAAACAGATCAGACGGTTGAGATTCATTAACTCAAAAGATTCCTTTTTGAGTTAATGCAGAGGATACGAATTCGTTTAGAAGATGGCTCATGGGTGATTTGGCGGGATCAGTAAAAACAGTGCAACCAAATTCTAAACCATGTGATCAGTAATTTTCAAAATGGCTTAATAAATAGTAAAAAAAAGTTTCAAAAAATATAAAATTTGGTCTCCAAGCAGATTTTAATATAGAGATCACATCTAACGGTTTAGATCGACCGTTTGGACTTTGAAAATCTGAAAACAACTTGGTTGCACGAGGACCTTGGTGCAAACGTTTTGATATTAACCACTCTCTCTCTCTCTCTATATATATATATAAACAAGTACCTACAATCATGAAAACAAGACATATAGTGATTTTACTTCATGCGAGTTGTCACGTTACAAGTCTACAAGTTATCAATAAAGATTACGTATGTACGGAGGTGGAGGGACATTCATCAAATGGAGGTCAATTGACCTCCATATTTTTTTTAAAACAAATTATTACTGTATAGTTTTGCTATATTTTTTCCCCATACTTTTTACGAAGATTTTATATATTTGATCTCTATTTTTTTTTAAGAAAAAAACTGACTATAGTACAATGTGTACAACTTGGACTATTGAGACTTTTCTACTTTAAGTATGTAAATGTTGAAATTATTAATATTTAATTAATTAAAATAATTATGTTATTGAAATTTTTTTCCTTATAAATTTTTTACCTCATTACTAAAGAATCTATCTCTGCCCCTGCATATGTAGTAATGTTACTTGTCATGTTGTGTCATTTTGAGTTCTCTAAGGTGCAACATACTAGTTTGCTGTTATGGAAGTGACGGATCAAATTTTTTCTCAGTTTTTGATCTAGTGGCAAAGACAATACTTTATGTGTGATAAATTTTAGGTTCGAAATTCATATGAAATTTTTTCTTGTAGATATTAAACATTTGGTGGCTTGACCTCCAACCAAAAATATAGTTGAATATTTCAAAAAAAAAAAAAGCTGGTTCCGTCCTGCAATATTTTAGTGTACCAGTAATTTAATTATCTCTGCTCCATGACATCGAACAACCCAACAGTTAAATAGGCCGGATCGAGTTTCACTGAACCCGGTCCAATCATTTTGATTAATTATAGTGTAAGCTGCTTAAACTGCCAATCGGTCGGCCATCCCATGCTTGGCCCAACCGGTTGTTTTTACCATTTTAAACAAGGAGGAGGAGGATCGCCCCTTAACAAAAGTTCATCACGACATAATTCGGAAATACTTGGAAATAATTTTATTCTAAGAAATAAACAAGAACACCAATCACAAACAGTTAGCCTAATAACCCTAAGACATGTAGTATCAAACGATATGCCAATATCCAAAGCATATCCAAAATTGATAATTGAAGGAAACATGCCACTGCCAGGCTTTAAAAAAAAAGAGATAATTGAAGAAAACATCAGAACAGAATATAGCAAAAATTAAGTATATTTAATTGATCATACATGCACCAACTGTACCAAGATATTTGCCAGCCAAATTACATGGAGCTTGGTACATCTTTTGATTCCTAAGATGACATCAAACTTGTTTGTGTTATCTCTGACGGCATCTAAAGGTGGTAAATAGAGAGTCGTAAAGTTAATTCGTAGACGTTTTTAGGTTAAATTTTCTAAATTAACAAGTCAAGCAATCAACAAGCAAGCGTGTATAAATAAAGTAAATAGAGTAGAGTTAGAGAAATTTGACACGCGGGATGATAACAGAGTTCGGCTTAAAATGCTTACGTCTCCGGGGCAACGCAACCTCGTCGGCACGCCTTTCCTATTACCCAATGAGAAAAAGGTACAACTCGTGACACGCGAGCTCAAACAAAGGTGGAAAGTCACGGCCTAACTTGTGTACAAAGTTGAGCCTAGAAGCTAGAGCTGGAGAGTCCTACGAAGAGGATCGTCACACAGCTATGTTTATATGTTAGCGGAAACGCTCGAGCCGGTGAGCACTTTAATACCCTACAAGTGAGAAGTCACGCGGCTATAGAAATGGAACACTAAGTAGATCTCCACACTATATATTGAACAACGAACCAACACTCTAAAATCTAGAGTATATTAGTCAAGTGGATTTGAGATTATCAAAGGAGTATTGAAGTTTTAGCTCTCTCAAAGAATGAAGCTCTCAAAAACACAAAATTAGTGCTTTTTGAAATTTAGGGGCGGCTTGTTTGAAAATGGAGTGAGAGTATTTACTCTATTTATATAGGGAGCTCCATATCTAGGTATTTAAACTGATTTGTTCAAAACGGCAATCTTCTGTTCGAACAGATAGTTCAAATGCGTTGCAGTTTAGGATTTTTCGTCTTTTTGAAGTTTACACTTTCTGTTAAGTATGTTTAGGTCCGTACCGAACAGATAGTGTATTTATTCCAATTTTGTGTTACTTGAGTAGCGTACAGTACAGATGGTATCCGTTCAGAACGGAACAACAATTGGAAGTCCCTGAATGCTACGAAATATTCCGTTCCAAATGGTTGTCAAACAGAATAATTCTTCCGTACTACAACGCTCCATTTTCCGTCCGGTACCATTCAATACATTCCGTACTGAACGGTTTGCTTCCGTACCGAACAGATTGTTCTTGAAATCAACAATCTCAAATGTACTTTACTTTTCTATTTGATATCATAATTTATAATTCTAATCTTCGTAAAGTCTTGTTGATTCCATTGGTTCTTCAACTTCAATCTTGCAATTATAATGTTTTTGAACCTGCAAACTCACTCATACAATGAAATCGTTAAATACAATCATCGTATGTTATAAATTAGTCAAATAAAGTAATTAAAAGATTGCATAGAATAACAGTTTGGATTCACTTTTTACCTTAAAAAAAAAATGGATTCATTAATGTAAAGATTTATTACAATCATCGTATGTTGTAAATGGATTCACTTTTTACCTTAAAAAAAAAATCTTATCAAAATCAATCATTAATGTAAAGATTTATTACAAGTAGTCATGAAGAGAGAACTACTCTTTAACTTGGATACATATATCCTCGGTTTAATTTTGGAGGATATATAAAACTTGATATTAGCTGTCATATTATTTACATTTGTGCTAAATGATGAAATATAGTCCCAGATAAAACAAGATAAAAAAAAATGAAACAAACACCTCATTTATGTGTTAATTAAGAATGCAGGTTAAGGGAAATAAATTTTTGGAAAGGCACTTAAAATATTTGACTTTTAATCTATATTAACCCCATTTCAATTATTTGACTTTAAAACTAATAAAACTATTAGTTGTCATCCATCAATTTCGGTTCATGTTCACAATATTATTCTTAAAATAGAACATGCATTTATGATTTAAGAGCAAAAAACATTTATTAAGGAAATCATCCTCATTGTCCAAGAAAATATTATATGAAAACAAAAGGAAACATGAAGGCATAAAGCCATCTAACACTTACAGAACATTAAATAATGTTGACTGGATCATCATCAACGTTGTTATGTAATGTTTCTTTACATATAAAAGAGAAAATTTGTATAACGCTGGCCTAATTAAGACTGCATGCAAAAAGTACTTAATTTGATGGGCAATAAAAGACATTTTAATAGCGAGTCGTAATTAAACTATATTTTCCTTCTAGGATAAGTAGTGTATATAAGTGACAAATGATGATCAAATATATTTAACTGTAGCCTAAATATTTTTTTATATATCAAATACTTCCCTAATATTGGATAAATTCTGGAAGAAAAAAATTACTAACAGAAGCATTCATAACCTTATTAAAAGTATAAATATAAACATTCATACACAAGCATTAAAATTTAATTCATAACATCTTTGAACAATGCTCATCAAATTTATTGTCATCGAACAACCTATTAAAACAACTCTTAAAAAGAGCCATAAAATCCACGGTAAAATCCGAACCCCGGTTGAAGGGGCTGGAAAGCATTTGTTACCGGCATGACGCTGCTAATTTCCGTCTTAACAGGCACACTGAATTGTGGAATCTGTTGCTGCTGCTGCAACTGCCTGTGGGCCATTGCTTCAAGCAAGAGTTGATTGGCTCTTTCGGCGATCGAGCCGCTCAGCTTTACAAGCGCCTTTTCATATGCCTCCAATTCAGGTAAATTCAGCTCCTCTACGCCGTCGACAATGGCCTTGTTAAAACCACCCTCGCGCTCCTTCTTTACAATAGCCACCTCTAGTTTTTCTCTCCGCTTCCTCTCACTCTCCAACATTCCATTTATTTCAGTGCATTGTCGGCTCAGCTCCCTTGCGGTCGGCGATCCTACCACGATTCGCCCCATCTTCGCATCATTTTGGTTGTGACCAGCTGCACCTATCAAATAGTACTTATCGTTACCAAATATTTTTGGATAAATATAATAGTTTAAAGAAACAAGAATAAAAAATCATACAGCATAGCTGTTCTTAGAGGCAGAGACAGGATTTTAATCTATGAGGTCAATATGCACATAAAGATTCCTAGCTAGTAAATATAAATACAGAAATTGTAATCAAAGAGAGTTAATATGCACATAAAGATTCCTAGTAAATGGGTTCAAACTTAACATATATATAGCAATTTTATCTTTAATATTATAATCTATAGTACAAGAATAAATAATTTTCAGATTAAATAGGGTCATGAATTGACCCCCATTTAGAAAATGTAAATTCACCTCTGATTATTCTATGATGACAATAAATTTTGTGAGCATTGTTCAAATTAAGATCTCTAAAGAAACAAAAAGAAATTAAGGAGCACATATAAATATAATTAATAGTCTTAATTATTACCATGGTTAGTAGCAGCAGAGTTGGTTTTAGTGGAGGAAGAGAGGAAGCGGTCAGCTACGGAGTCGACCGAGGGGTGGCCAAATGAGAAGGCCTTGCCGGCTGGAGAGAAGATTACAATGCAGATCTCAGCCCCACAGAGCGTCGACAATTCGCTCGCTTTCTTGAACAGCCCGTTGCGCCTCTTCGAGAAACACACCTGCCTCGCCTCCTCGTTCTCAATTTTCTTTATCTCTATCTTTTGCCTCCCCATGCTAACCCTCTTCCTCATTTTGATTTTTAATTTCTCTCTCTTTTTCTCCTTACTAGGGTTTGATACAATATGAGAGAACTGCGTGAGTGGATTGTATATATATACATAGGTGCAATGAAGTGAATGAACTAATTATGGACAGCTTTTAGTAGGAGCATTATATGAGGCGCAAAAATGGAAAGTTCACTGGACGGTTACACAATTAATGGCAGCAGCAATGGAACAAATTTCCAATTTCTATAAAATCCTAGTGTCACAAGAAACTATCAGATTAATTAATTTTACATTATTATTTACGGTAAATTGGCAACATATTTATCCATTTTTACTATTACATATATCCGTACATTATAAAGAAATATACTATCTTCATCTAAAAATTAATTAACTGTATTCGTATTCAATTCACAGATGCGATACATGGATTTGATTTGAACTGTCGGAATGATGCGAATATCCAGATTATTTGTATCCAAAATAAAAGCATATCATTGTTATTATTTTTTTTTTTTTTTATGTAGAACGATGTTAAATTGTGAAAAAAAAAAATGTACACCTCAATTCTAATATTTTTATTCTATTTTTGTTGAAATAACCGTTATATATGTTTTATATACATCTTATCTATTGTGAACATCAACCAACTAATATATGCATGCATAGTTTTTTCATCAATTTTGTTATTAAAATTTTTATTTTATTGTTTTATGACACTTAATTTTATGATTTGTATATTTTGTAATTAGTAATATATGTTAATATTTAACCGTACTCGAATATATATTCGTCAATTGTTTGTTTCTTATTCATATTTGTTTGTTTCGAATATATATCCATATCTGTATCCATTTTTGTTCAAAAAAATATAAATACGGATGTTATACTATCCACCAAATGATCCGTTATGTTTAAAATTATTCAATAGCAACGTGCACTGGATTTCCTTAGTTAAAAACTTAAAATAATAACTGATGGTGTCATGTTCTTAATTTGTTTTTTAAGTTGTTTTGCCTTGAAACATATAATTGCCATTTTAATATTGTTCATTACAATAATTTGTTTATATGTAGGTTTCTGTAATATATCTTAATAATGAGAAGGGTTCAAATGCCTCTATTTTTGTCTCTATATTATATTTTCTTAACTCAAAATTTAAAATATAAATGTCAAGATAAAACCGTTAGATGTAATATATGTTATTTTTTCTATATGCTCATAAAAAATTCAGAAATTTTTATTGATACCCTTCTCAAAAAAAATAAACAAAAAAATCTCTTTTTCTGGGGAATTCGAAAAATACCTAGGACGCCAATTATCATTGCGGCCCTATTCTTAGGGGCCTCCATGTGTCGTTACAGCTCCTGGCGGCCCCTGCTCGCATCGAGAAAGCTATCCTGAAACACAATGTACCCGCGGTGTGCGCCTGTGGGTATAGGTCGCGCCTCGACTCTCTAATCAGATGCGCTAGAGTGGGCTCGTGTGATCAAATTGACGACATATCTGACGAGCCTGATATCTATGTACGGTACACCGACGACGAGGCTTTGTTTCAGAGTGTCCATGAGTTGCTACCGTCGGTTAGGCATTAGCCAAGCCGCAGACTCGGTCCTGCCTACTTAGGATGTTGAGGTATAGTATTATTTAAATGCCTAATTGTGAATTTTTTTCAAAATTATTGATTAACTAATTTGTAAGTTATTGCAGGGTGAGGAGCTGTCATATTACAACATCTCGGCAGATTTTGGCACCGAGTGAGAAGGATTGTATTCTCAGGGTTACATTCCGACTCAAACAGTACCTCATGCCTATTAGCCGGGCTATGTTCATACAGAGCCCATCCCAGAGTTTCCTGGAGCCTCCACACAGCAGACATCATATCCTTCCGACACGTATCCTTCACTCGATGACCCAATTGCGAGGTAGGGGGTTCAGGAAGAAGAAGCCAAGGACAGTATTTAGTTCAGACCCGTAGGTTTTGAGTTATAGTTTGTTAGGTGTTTTGTAAAATACTGTGACTTATTATTTTTATCGAACATTAGATGTTTTTGTTTTATCTGGACAGACTCTGGTTATTTATTATTTTATTGTTTTGATATTTATTTATTTACTTATATATTTTGTTGATTATTATCATTATTTCTTCGTATACAAACGACATTTCAAACGAACGATATTTTATAAATAAACGACAGACTCAGAATTTTGATCCGACAAACAAACGATATTTTAAAAATAAATTACATATCCAATGAACAACATTTAAAACAAAATAACAATTAAACATAATAACTAAACTATATAACAAAACAATTAAACATAACAACTAAACTATATAAAAAAACAATTAAACATAATAACTAAACTATATAAAAAAAACAAATAAACAAATAAATTATGCAATTATGCAATTATGTTTAAAAAAAAGGGGGCGATTGGCGGCTCCATTCTTGGAGCCGCAACAACATATGACGGCCCTCAAGAGTTGGGCCGCCAATCGTCATTACGGCCCGGGTATTTTTCGAATTCTCCAGAAAAAGAGGTTTTTGTTTATTTTTTTTATAAGGGTATTAATAAAAATTTCGGTAAAAAAATATTACAATTTAATTGTGTTTTCATATGAATCAATGAGTTGAAAAATCAACGTCCGTAAATTATCCACATTAATATATTTTTATAAGCTCTTGATGACAACCAAAATAAAGTTAAAATATCATTATTTTTTACATGTGTATAGATAAAATGATGTATATCATATTCAACGGTTTTATTTTGATTTTTAAGTTTTAAATTTTGAGTTATTAAAGTTTCTGACTCGGAACTGGATTAACAACTCGGACTCAACTCGGCTCATCATGAGCAGCCCTAGTTAGGTGCTACTTCCTGTGATTAATTACCCCTAGTTTTGCAACTGCATTAGAAAAACAAGGGGTACTTTAAATTCCACATAAAGGAAGCAAGGAACAAATGAAATTTCATGCTGTTAGCGTTGGACCTAGAAATCAGCTGGCGACACTCCTATTTGTTAACATGAACTTATTTGTAGGTATATATATATATGGGTCAAAGCAGTTGGTGCGCCACAAATATTATAATTAATTAAGACCGAATTTACAAGAGAAATGAGCTAGCTAGCATTTCAGTTTTGGTACTCAGATTCATCATGTGGCATTTATATTTGATCACACAATGTATATATAGTTAGACAATCAAATGTTGAGTTCACCAAAATTCATGCTTTCTTAATTTGTCTATATATATAGCTACAAGTGTATTGGTATTGGTATTGGTATTGGTATTGGTATTGGTATTGGTATATACTATAATGTTCTATGGATCATGGTTGTAACTTGTAACTAACAGCATTCAATTTTGTCAGATCTCTGTTGGGGAAAAGTGTATGTAGTAAATAAATTCCATTGTACCTATATCATTTATTATATTATATGTAGTATCGTATATAATTTTGAACTGGGTACAGCCTGTTGTATTTTCATTTATGAAAAATAGATGTAGTTGATGTACAGATATCTCACGCATTAATTTATCATGTGAAAACTTTAATTGGTTTTTATCAGTGTTCTAAATAGCGCGCTATAGCGACGCTATAGCGTTTTTAGACCCAAAACGCTAAGCTATGGCATGAAAATACGCTAATTGCGCTACGGCCGCTATAGCGGTAATAGCGGTCCGCTATAGCGCATAGCGTGTAGCGCGCTATGCATATTGGGCTTTTTTAGACAATTTATATGGGCTTAAATAAAGATCCATAAAATTTATTTTGTATAGAAAAAAAAAATAGAATGAATCATGATGCTTAAGATATTTTGTATAGAAAAAGATCGATAGTTTATGATACTATTATGGATATTTTGAACCATGAACTTTTGTACTAGTTCATATGAATATTATAATTTATTAATTAATTTGGTGTTATTTATTGTTCTATGAAACTTTAGATAATGTTAATATATAGTACAAATATATAATATAATTTTTGTAAAAAAAAAAACGCTATTTGAAATAGCTTCTGCTATAGCTACGCTATTCGCTATAACTTTTTTTGTAGCCTTCCCGCTATGAAGCTATAAACGATATTTAAAACATTGGTTTTTATAATAAAAAAATAAGGAATACTTAATTTGGTGTACACATTCATTTTTTTCTGTGCATGAATTTGTCATTTTTATTATAACTATCGTCAAAAGTATGCAAATAATTAAATAAGAGCAGGACTCAAATGTCTTTTTTTTCTTTCTTTTTTTAGGAAAGCCCTTAGGCAACTCAAATGTCTTGTCTTTCTTGTCTTAGTAGTGTCTCATATTCTTATCTCCGTTTTAAAAATTCAAACAGTCGATCCGAACAATTCAATATGATCTCCATATTAAAATGTATTTGAAGATCAAATTTTATACTTTTTGGGAAAAAAAAATTACTATTTTTTAGATAGGTACAAAATTATTATTTTTCAGAATATTCTGAACCATAAAAACAGTGATTTTGTACCTATCTAAAAAGTAGTAATTTTTTTTTTTACAAATATATAAAATTTGATCTCCAAGCACATTCTAATATGAAGATCAAGTTGAGCGGTTTATATTAATTGTTTGGATTTTGAAAACAAAAATAAGATTGTGAGGCATGATTGAAGCATAAAAGACACGAGCCATTTGAACCCTAGCTCAATGAATATTTTTAAGTTGTAAATGTGTCTTATCCACCACTAACCATAAAAAAAAAAAATGTGTCTTATCCATAATTGAGCAAAACTAGGGTGTGATGTGCTCACCAAGAGGGATTGGTGAGCACACCTCCAAAAAGCGCATTTTCAAAGTTCAAATAGTCGATTCGAACCTTCCAACGTGTTCTTCATATTAAAATGTGCATGGAGACCAAATTTTACATTTTTTGGAAATTTTTCCCTATTTTTTCAGAATTTTTGAAAATCATCACTTTAATGAATTTCAAATTATTGTTTAGTTTAATCAAAAATTCTGAAAAAATAGTAAAAAATTTCCAAAAAATGTAAAATTTGGTCTCCAAGCACATTTTAATATGAAGAACACGTTGGAAGGTTCGAATCGACTATTTGAACTTTGAAAATGCGCTTTTTGGAGGTGTGCTCACCACGTGAGCACATCACACCCTAGTTTTGCTCTCCATAATTTGAGTATGGATTACGAAAACCTTAGATCAATTTCATATATATATGACCATTAAAATTAAAATTTAGATTAATTGTCAATCTGTTTAATGTATAAGAATAAATAGCTATTGCCTATTGGATCAAATATTATACACAAATTATATTTATATGATGGGCAACATACTTACAAAGTTACAAGCTTAATTTAATTTGGAGAAAATTAAAAAAAAAAAATACTCAGAATGTAACACGGAAGCGCATCAAAATCACCCATAAAGTGGGAATGAACTCTGTTGTTATTCCAATAGAAAAGCAGAATCCTGCTTTTCCGATCCCAATAATTTGTTATTTCTTTGTTTGGTTTGCTATGTATTCTCAAGTCAATAATTTGTAAGAATAAAATAAAATAAAAATTGGATCAAGTCCAATCTAAAGTGCAAGTGTAGCTATCAAGAATATTAGATGTTGATGTACTAATTAATTAATTATTCTATATAGGTTATTGTATCGCTTTCATGTATATAAATAGAAATGGTTTGTACATATATAGATGCTCAGATAAGCACATTAATTATTGCTTGCCGTAGTACGTGATTAATTAAGATCGATCATGATCATGCATTTAATTTCCTAATCACACCTCAGTTCTTGGTGAAATTTGAATCTGAATATTCATTCATTCGTCCAAGAAGACAATATATTAATGCCACTATTAGCTAGCTAGGTTAGATGCCACTTGCTTGATATACTAATTTGTGGGCCCAATAATCAAGGTTTCCAGATTATGCAATTATGTTTTATGTATGCATGCTTCACAGTTTATAAAAATCCGAACAAAAAAATACATAATTACAATAACAACACAAATAGTAAATTTTTAATTTCAAGGTAACCGAGAATTAACTTTTGGTCTAGTGAAAAAAAAAAAACAAAGCTCTTTGCATGGGATGTCGCATGTTTGATTCACATTATGATTGATGCAAACGGTTTAGATTTATAGAACGATTGATATTAGTACAGACTTGAATCTGTCCACACGAATCTCAATGTAGATTGGACGGCTTATATCGGACATTAAATGAATTTCAGTCAAATATCCATTAACAAACACAAATGATAATTAATTAATTGAAAATAATTATTAATCTAGTGACAAAATATAATGCTCTTCTGCAATATGTTTGCATTATGTTTAAAATGGAGATGTTAAAAAAATAGTAATAGTAATAATCAGTGTTCTAAATAGCGCGCTATAGCGGCGCTATAGCGCCGCTATAGCGTTTTTGGACCCCAAACGCTACGCTATGACATCAAAATGCGCTATTTGCGCTACGGCCGCTATAGCGACCGCTACAGCGCTATAGCGGTCCGCTATTCGCGCTATTTGCGCTATACAATATGAGTTTTTTTTTTTTAAAGCAATTTATATGGGTTTTAAATAAAGATAAAAAAAATCTCAAACCGAAATTGAATTTGTTGCTACTTGCTACAGATAAATCAATTTGAAATTGGGAATAGAAATTGAAATTTGAATAGAAAAAAAGTCCAAATCGAAAATAAAATTTGAATAGAAAAAAAAAAATATGTCATGAATCATGATGCTTAAGATATTTTTAATAGAAAAAAATTGATAGTTTATGATATTACTATGGATATTTTGAACCGCAATTTGAACTTTGTACTGGTTCAATATGAATATTATAATTTCTTAATTACTTTGGTGTTATTTATTGTTCTATGAGACTTTAGATAATGTTGATATTTAGTACAAATATTGAATATACGAAATGTAAAAAAAAAAAACGCTATTTGGAATAGCTTCCGCTATAGCGACGCTATTCGCTATAGCTTTTTTTTTAGCCTTCCCGCTACGACGCTATAAACGCTATTTAGAACCTTGGTAATAATTGTGGGTTAACTGAGTTTGCAGAGGCACGTAAAAGAATGACAGAGGATGAATCTTGGTTTCGATCCCTCACCATTCACCAATAATTCATGGAGTACCGATGTACCACCTAATTTTATTTTTTTATTTATTATTTTTTTTTTTTTGGAAAATTTGTCCGTAGGTCCTTGGCCTAACTGGGATTTAATAATGAGCCTAAATTTCTCGTAGTTGGAGAAGTTTGTTGGAAGCAATAAATGCTCCCTCTGTCTTTGTTTGCTAGAGTTTGCAACACAAATTTCCTTCTTTTTAATCCTTTTTTTACTACAGAACAATTAACACTAATATTTTTATTTAAAAAATTGTAAAATTATATCCAAAATATGAATGCATTAGTTCTCAAGTATTGCTTAATTCAATGCTTGCATCTTAATTTGTGGTAAACCTTGAGTTAAAAAAATTGAATTTTTGTTTTCAAAGCTCTTTATGTATGAGTTCACACGTTATTTCTAAACCGTTCATCATATATCTTCATATGAATGTGTTCTAGGAGGTCAAATTTTACATTTTTATAAAAAAAAAATACTATTCTTTAGATAGATAGAAAACCACTTGATCTAAATATTATGAACCATCCAAATGTATAATGTTTTTCTACCTATCTAAATAATTCTAAAAATATAAAATTTGGCCTTCAAATGCATTTTCATATGGAGATCACGTTGAACAGATTAGTTAAATATATTTCATTATTTAAAAACAAAAAAATTTAAATATATTTCACTACTTGAATATGTCAAAACAAATTAGTTATATATTGTTCATTTTTAAAAATTTAAATGTATATCTAAATTGCCACCGAATTGAGAAAGTGTGGGGATCTATTTGACTTGACAACTTTAATAATACTTCCTCAAATCTATAATAAAATATTGAAATTGAAAATATATAATTATAGATATGTTTGTTAGTTTTATAGATTGGTTGTGTTCATACACTTTAATTGAGTGTAAACTATTATTTTATCAATACCGTTAAATTAATATGGATTATTGTTGTAAATTTGAACTCATTCGAAAGAATGGTAAAATATACATCAAATGTCATTGTGTATAATATATATTGTGTATGTATGTCGATTAGATTTTAAATTACTAGTTTATTTTTGACAATTAATTCTCAAGATTGACAAATAGCTTAATTACTTAAATGATAGAGAACATGCATATATATGTATGTACTTTTAATTAATTAATTTTCCAACTTAAGAGCTTGGCACAATTGGTGTGAGGTGTCAAATAATTAATTACAAACAAATGACGCGACAGTAAAAAAATGAAATTGTTCTCTAGCTTTGTGCTACATATATAAGATGCATGACAAAGGGGAACTTACACATCTAGCTAGCAATATTAATTCTTGCAAGTTCGATATATAACATTAATTAATTAATATATATGAATAGAACATGAACAGTTTGTCATATTAATATTTCATGTCATATTAATAAAATTGGCTTCTTGCTGTTGCTGGTTATTCTAAATTTTTACCCCACAAATACAATAAATTGAGCAAACCATAGCTGGAGAACTACCAGACCTAACAACAACATAACCCAATTTAATATTTCTCTCTTAATTAATAAATTAAATAGCACCGCCAATTTACCCCACCAAAACCCTAAGCAACTCCTATATAACAAACCTAATTTCTCACACTTCATCACTCAAAACAAATACACCAAGCCAAGCACAATATCACATCCATCTCTCACTTTAATTTACCAATTATACCCTCCATCCTCTGGCAATGGCTTCCAATTCAAAACCATGTTACCTCTCCATTCTCCTACTTCTCATGATCTTCTCTTCTTTCACACAACTTTCCGTTGCGGCACATCCAACTCCCCGTACCGAAAAAACCGTAGCCAAAAGTACTACACAAGCCTCGTCGACCGATAAGAAGCAAGCCGATTGTGTGCAAGAAGGCTCTGTTGTCGTACCAGGTATCGGGCGGTACATGGCTGGAAGCAATTATCACGGGCCCGATTTCTCGGGTCTAGACCACAGTATCCCGGCTGCCACACATGGTCAGTATCTGCCGGGTATAGATGACGCAATCATACCAAACCCGGGTCTCGAGATACCGAACCCGTTCTTCCATCCATCCAATCCTTAAGAAACTTGTTTTCTATTTTTTGTTTTGTTTCATTGAGCTCTATATATAGATCTGTTGCCGGAAAGGTGGTCATGATGCTTTCTTTGCATCAAAATAGGTAATATTTAGATTGGTATCTAGTGATTGTTGTTGGTGTTATTGTGATAGTTAATTAAGAGATCGAAGTAATGTTTGCTTTAATTATGTGCATTAGCATGCCATATATGCATGTAGTGTGTGTGGGGTACAACTTAATTTCTTAATTAGAAGGTTGTACGTAGCTTATCTATTCCATCCTTTAATTTGATAATATAGTTTGTTTGTTTAATTATGTTGAGTGGTTCCGATCAATCATTTGAACTTTAAAAGCAAAAATATAGAATTATATTACGGACCAATATATGCTATGCATATAGGCCTTACGAAATACTGTTGAAGTTGTAAAGTTGAAATCTGACCATAACTAATAATCAATTACATCAATTCTTCGCTTCATGCATGGACAAATGCTAATTAATTAGTAGGTACCGTTGATGGCTCATGATCTCTGGCAGTTTCTACTTGTAAGCACTGATATTTTCATAATTTTTATATGAAAATATATTTAATATATTCCGACTAGAAACCCTGAAACGGGCTGGACATAGTGGTTCAATCCGACCCAGTTTCTTCCATAATAGCCTAGTTTTACCAAACTTGATTTGGCCCAATTTATAAGTCTTATTGAGAACATAAATATTAGAATGAGAGTTACTTTTCTTAGAAAAATTTTATAACAAGCAGAACTGCAGAAATCAATTTTAGTGTGTCACAAATCGTAAGAACAACCAAATCAGGAATTCACAGGTAATTTTGTTAATTAAACCTGTTGAAATGGGCTCTCTTTTTTTTCTCGGGACAACAATCTGCGCCATCCTATCACAAACAGACAGTTTAGAAGATGGCTCATGGGCGATTTGGCGGGAAAGGAACAGACGAATTTTCACTGGTGCATCCAAGACGGTGCCCAACTGCCCATTCTTATAAATGATTCAACTGTTGAGATTTATAACTGGATGCAGTAGGGGCTCACGAACATATACGTGGTCAGGGGGATCATGCTAGAATTCACATCACCTCCGGTACCGTAATAGAGAATCTTTTACAATTACTTGATCTGAACCGTTCTTTTTAACTTGCCACGAATCTCAAAGCCCAATAATACTGCCCCTCCGTCAGCCCAAATCCCAAACCGGCTAGAAATTAATCTCAAACCGTAAAGTGAAGGAAATCTTTTACGGTACCGGGGAGGATATTTGCCCGATAAAATGTCTATTTTATGCTAGAATCTTTTATGCTAGAATCTTTTTTGGTCATTTACAAAAAATGTCTATTTAACAGTTCGTTCATAGCGATGCTCTTTGCTAAATAGACATTTTTTGTAAATGACCAAAAAATGTTGATATATTTTGTGAAAAATATTATAATTTTTATTTTAGATTTTGAGTTGTTGATTTTAAAATATATATATAAAAACAAAAAGTATCTACAATCATGAAAACAAGACATATAGTGATTTTACTTTATACGAGTTGTCACGTTATATGTCCACAAGTTATCAATAAAGATTATGTATGTACAGAGGTGGAGGGACATTTATCAAATGAGGGTCAATTGACCTCTATATTTTTTCAAAAACAAATTATTACTATATAGTTTTGCTATATTTTTTCCCCATAATTTTTATGAAGATTTTATATTGTTTGATCTCTATTTTTTTAAAGAAAAAAACTGACTATTGTACAATTTGTACAACTTGGACTATTGAGACTTTTCTACTTGAAGTATGTAAATGTTAAAATTATTAATATTTAATTTATTAAAATAATTATGTTATTGAAATTTTTTTCCTTATAAATTTTTTACCCCATTACTAAAAAATTTGTCTCTGCCCCTGCATATGTGGCAAAGACAATACTTTATGTGTAATAAATTTTAGGTTCGAAATTCATATGAAAATTTTTCTTGTAGATATTAAACATTTGGTGGCTTGACCTCCAACCAAAAATATAGTTGAATATTTCAAAAAAAAAAAAGCTGGTTCCGTCCTACAACATTTTAGTGTACCAGTAATTTAATTATCTCTGCTCCATGACATCGAACAGCCCAACAGTTAAATAGACCGGATCGAGTATCACTGAACCCGGTCCAATCATTTTGATTAATTATAGTGTAAGCTGCTTAAACTGCCAATCGGTCGGCCATCAGCCATCCCATGCTTGGCCCAACCGGTTGTTTTTAACATTTTAAACAACAAGAAGGAGGACCGCCCCTTAACCAAAGTCCATCACGACATAATTCAGAAATAAATTAATTATAATAAATATTGGATTGCCTATAATATAATAGGACATACGCACTTTTAGCAAATACTTGGAAATAATTTTATTTTAAGAAATAAACAAGAACACCAATCACAAACAGTTAGCCTAATAACCCTAAGACGTGTAGTATCAAACGATATGCCAATATCCAAAACATATCCAAAATTGATAATTGAAGGAAACATGCCACTGCCAGGCTTTAAAAAAAGAAAGAGATAATTGAAGAAAACATCAGAACAGGAGCAAGCAAAAATTGAGTATAATTTAATTGATCATACATGCACCAACTGTACCAAGATATTTGCCAGCCAAATTACATGGAGCTTGGTACATCTTTTGATTCCTAAAGATGACATCAAACTTGTTTGTGTTATCTCTGACGGCATCTAAAGGTGGTAAATAGCGAGTCGTAAAGTTTCGTAGACGTTTTTCGGTTAAATATTCTAAATTAACAAGTCAAGCAATCAACAAGCAAGCGTGTATAAATAAAGTAAATAGAGTAGAGTTAGAGAAATTTGACACGCGGGATGATAACAGAGTTCGGCTTAAAATGCTTACGTCTCCGGGACAACGCAACCTCGTCGGCGCACCTTTCCTATTACCCAAACTGATGGTGTCATGTTCTTAATTTGTTTGTTAAGTTGTTTTGCCTTGAAACATATAACTGCCATTTTAATATTGTTCATTAGAATAATTTGTTTATATGTAGCTTTCAGTAATATATCTTAATAATGAGAATGGTTCAAATGCCTCTATTTTTGTCTCTATATTATATTTTTATTTTTAAAATGTTAATAAGTCAAAATTTAAAATATAAATGTCAAGATAAAACTGTTAGATGTAATATATGTTATTTTTCTATATGCTTATAAAAAATTCAGAAATTTTTATTGATACCCTTCTAAAAAAAATAAACAAAAACTCATCTTTTTCTGGAGAATTCGAAAAATACCAGGCCGCTAATCATCATTGCGGCCCTGTTCTTAGGGGCCTCCATGTGTCTTTACGGCCCCTGCTCGCATCAGGAAAGCTATCCTGAAACACAATGTACCCACGGTGTGCGCCTGTGGGTACAGGTCGCGCCTGGACTCTCTAATCAGATGCACTAGAGTGGGCTCGTGTGATCAAATTGACGACATATCTGACGAGCCTGATATCTATGTACGGTACACTGGCAACGAGGCTTTGTTTCAGAGTGTCCATGACGCTGCTACCGTCGGTCAGGCATTACGCCAAGCCGCAGACTCGGTCCTGCCTACTCAAGATGCCGAGGTACAGTATTATTTAAATGCCAAATTGTGAATTTTTTTCAAAATTTTTGATTAACTAATTGGTAAGTTACTGCAGGGTGAGGAGGAGCCATCATATTACAACATCTCGGCAGATTTTGGCACCGAGTGAGAAGGATTGTATTCTCAGGGTTACATTCTGACTCCAACGGTACCTCCTGCCTATTAGCCGGGCTATGTTCATACATAGCCCATCCCAGAGTTTCCTGGAGCCTCCACACAGCAGACATCATATCCTCCCGACACGTACCCTTCGCTCGATGACCCAATTGCGGGGTAGGGGGTTCAGGAAGAAAGAAGCCGAGGACAGTATTTAGTTCAGACTCGTAGGTTTTGAGTTATAGTTTGTTAGGTGTTTTTTCAGAAACTGTGACTTATTTATTTTTATCGAACATTGGATGTTTTTGTTTTATCTGGACAGACTCTAATTATTTATTTATTTTATTATTTTGTTATTTATTTATTTATTTTGTTGATTATTATCATTATTTCTTCGTATACAAACGACATTTCAAATGAATGATATTTTATAAATAAACGACAGACTCAGAATTTTGATCCGACAAACAAACGATATTTTAAAAATAAATTACATATCTAATGAACAACGTTTAAAACAAAAAAACAATTAAACATAATAACTAAACTATATAAAAAAACAATTAAAAATAATAAATAAATTATATAAAAAACAAAATAAACAAATAAATTATGCAATTCTGTTAAAAAAAAGGGGGGGCACAATGACGATTGGTGGCTCTATTCTTGGAGCCGCAACAACATATGGCTGCCTCAAGAGTTGGGCCGCCAATCGTCTATACGGCCCGGATATTTTTCGAATTCCCCAGAAAAAGGGGTTTTTGTTTATTTTTTTATAAGTGTATTAATAAAAATTTCGGTAAAAAAATATCACAATTTAATTGTGTTTCCAAATGAATTAATAAATTGAAAAATCAACGTCTATAAATTATCCACATTAATATATTTTGATAAGTTCTTGATGACAACCAAAATAAAGTTAAAATATCATTATTTTTTACACCTGTATAGATAAATGATGTATGTCATATTCAACAGTTTCATTTTGACTTTTAAGTTTTAAATTTTGAGTTATTAAAGTTTTTACCGATGAAGACATAAAAATGAAGGCAGTTGAACCTTTCTCCTTAATAATATTTTGTTATTTGCAATTTTGAGGTGATCGTTAACAAGGGGAAAAAATAAAAAATGCATATACATGGGAATGGATGTTTTATATTAAATGAATAATTTTATCCTTTTGTCACCGTATACAGCAATTAATTAATTATTCGTTTCTCCCAAATAAAGGTGTTACGATTCCTAAATTGCCCAGTACAACAAATAGGGGACTATATAGTAATATTGGAGAGATAATTATGCTATCGGATTAAGTCAAGGACATCATCCCCTCAATTATTAAAAGTGACACTATTACCACTTAAAATGAAATTAATGCAAATACCCAGTTGTGATTTGCTTGTCATAATCAATTAAAGCCTTAAAAGCGCCTTTAATAGTACTTACCAAGGCCCACTTATAATACTTAAATGTTACAATTTATTTTTTTGTTTTTTGTAGTTGCACTGGCCCACTGGGTGAGATTAATAAAACCGATTGTGGCCCAAATTAAACCAGAATCCGACACTAAATAGAGCTTGTGGCCCATTATACCATCTTATATGATTATTAGCTAATAGGAAAATAGGGAAGTGTTTCAATTTTTTTGGAAAATGATAGCAAATGGGACCCAAAAGCTGAAATTTGCAACAACAAAAAAAATCAAGCAAATCAATGTTTGATGCAAAATATACATGAAAAACATAAAATCAGTCCCTTAAGATACTTTTAAGAACATTATTAACAAACATCAAGATTTAATTCATTTACTTTATTTTTATTCAATGCAATTATTTCCGTTTTATTTGTAATAGAGGACAACATTTGATTAAATTAGTTCATAAACATTTTGTATTAAAATTATTCATTGGACACAGATTGTTACATTTTATAAAATTCATTACTCTTATAAAAAAATTATAAAAAAAAAATCAATACATGAGCTCAGGAAAATAATGGAGAGTTTGATTTGAGATCACCTCTGGGACCACACCTTTAAATCAAATAGCTAGGGCATCATATCCTTTAAATTTAATCTGTATCATTCTATCTGAAAAAAAAAAAAAAACCAGTTCAGGTCTTCATGGCACCAATTAAAATTAATTTTATATTTCTTCTATCCTTTCTACTTGACTCGGATTTGGATTGTAGCGAATGCTTAGATAAATTATTATTTTAGCAATCTAACGTAATTAACAATTACTCTACAATTCTACTTGAAATTGTAATTTCCTATTAACAATTGGGAGGGCTCTGAGTCCCAACATTTTGAACACTGAAATTTTTAATTGACAACTGTGCTAAATAAAACATTTTGTTGTGCTAATTTTTTCTTAATAGGTAGACGACTGCCAATAAGAGCTTTATTAAGCAAATAAGGGCCTGTTCGGCTGCCATTGTTCCCGTGAAAAAAAAAAAAAATCCACTCAGTGTTTCACTCATAATGAATTTTTTTTTTCCCACGTGCACAGTGTTTCGGCCATTCAAATTGAACCCGAACCCAAGTCGAATAGACCCTAAGAGTGCTAAAAATACAACAGTAATTTTACTTGAAGAATGAATAGATATTTTCTTGTGATTTGCACAATGTAGGTGGGGCCATCATTTTTTTTTTTTTCAATTCTCAAATCTCACTGCCAACAACAGAGCTGAAATGAAATTTTATAACTATTTTGTGCTTCCCAATTCTAAGTTGTTTGTCCTTTTATAATTATTTTGGGATGCTTCTGTGATGTCAGTTGTGTTTAAAGAAATACCTTGATAAGAAATGACAAGAGACTAAATGACGAGAAAGTTACCTTGGTTTCGGTTTCATAACACAGAGGTTTGTAAACTGTAACAAACAATTCCAAACAAGTCACACAAATGGACTTGTTTACAAGTTTGGCATGAAAATTTAAACTTGTTTGGAGGTTTGTGTCTGACCTTTGCGCATTGACATCTCTGTATGCGAATTAGAATTACCATGGTAACACTGAGACAGTTACCACCGGACAAAACCTCACAAATTCCCACATTTTTTATTTTTTTTAATCATTATTAGTTTTTTAATACTGCAAATTTTCTTCTACTTCAAAATTATTGCAAATTTTGTTATGTCGATAAAAGATTATTTATTTATGATTCTCTAAGAATGGAAACTTTTTGCAGGAAATGAACAATTCTGATGTGAGGTTTTCAAACAAACTAAAATAAAATAGATTTAAATGCTCAATTTTTCTCCCAAATAAAAAATATTTAACTTTGATTTCCTCAAAAAAAATATATATTAAAGGAAGCTTCTTGTTTTTCATTTTTTTTTTGGTTGTTCTTTTCAGATTATTTTTATTAAAACAAAAAAACAAAAAACAAGCTTCCTATTGGGAATAAGGTGCCGTGAGAGACGGGGAGAAAATTTGTATAGACTAGAGGCACTTTGTACCATGTCATGAACCATACATGGTGCCGTAGCGACCAAGCTATTCCCTTTCTGTCCTCTCTCTCTCGCAACAATTGCCATTGATCACACTATTCTATGTGTACTATATGATGTATCAGTGCTTCCAAGTAGAAACGGCCAGAGATCAAGAGCCATCAACGGTACCTACTAATTAATTAGCATTTGTCCATGCATGAAGCGAAGAATTGATGTAATCGATTATTAGTTATGGTCAGATTTCAACTTTACAACTTCAACAGTATTTCGTAAGGCCTATATGCATAGCATATATTGGTCCGTAATATAATTTTATATTTTTGCTTTTAAAGTTCAAATGATTGATTGGAACTACTCACCGTAATTTTTATATCAAAATATACTTAATACTAAATTTTATATTTTGTGAAATTTTTTTACTATTTTTTTAGTTTAGTAGAAAATCACTGCATTCGAATGGCCCAAAATCTTTAAATCAAGTGATTTTTTACACATCTAAAAAAAATAGTTAATAAATTCTGAAAACTATCAAAATTGGACTCCAAGTATGACGATCTACATTATCGTCAGGAGATTATGTTGAACATTTTGAATCGACTATTTGAACTTTGAAAACGAAAATATAAATTCATAAATCAAACTGTTCCGTAGCCTAGCTCACTATGTTTGTTTGTAATCTCCGAAAACCATATTCCATTACAGACCACTGTTTTCATTTTGACAAAATCACAATAACAGGGCAAAATATTAGTAGAACTAGCTAGGGTGTTCATAAGCTCATTAAGTTCTTTGATGAGTTTAATTTTAAAATTTATCGAATTTAGTTAATATAATAAATTCAAATTATTGAAACCGAACTACTTTACGAGTGATGTGATTACATGTCAAGCTTATAAATTTTCAAATTAGTTTAGTATAAAGTCAAGCAGTCAAAAATAATGAAAAAAATAAACACATGAAAATTAATTTATAAATCTTTTTTATTTGACCATGTGACTTCATACTAATTTAATTCAAAAAATTACAAATTTGATATGTAAAAAGATGGTTCAGTAGGTTTGAATTTGTCATTTAAAGTATTTCCGACAGATTTTAAAATTAAACACATCAAAAAATTGATGAGCTTAAGAGCACCCTAGTTGTACTCAACTTTCTTAAGAAAAAAAAGTACCAAAACCCAGTATGTAAAATTGATATAAACTAAAAATTGATGACTTTCTTAAATACCGACTGCTTGCCAATTCCATTCAAATTACATACCAAAATTTGCTATATTATATATGAACCTTACATATCATTTCAAATTTCAAAGCTATAAACCTTTTGAATTGACATTGACATTTGATTTCACAAAACATTGCTTCAACTCGAAATACCCAAAAAACTAGCAGACTGCATAAGTTGTACAGCCTAATATTTATTTACCTTGGCGCAACATTTGTTATGTTTACATTGCCTTACCCTTACTAAAAAGAAGTATACATAATCTACCATATAACTAGCTAGCAAGACAAAGAAAAGAAAAAATTTGGCAGAGCAACAGAGCGAGCGATCTCAGATCCTCTGCAGGTGTCCGAAACGGCGGGATTGCGTATGGTGGTGAGTTTTGACTTGAGAATAAACAATGGAGGTGAGGCCACCGAGGGGTGGCCGCATCTTGGCACGGTAAACCATCTCATCATAGGGCCTACGGTAGAAGCGCAGGAAAGGGACGAAGGATTCCTTGTCTCTTTCGCCTCTGCTGTGATGACCTTCTTTCTTGAAGGAGAAGAGATTGGCCGGCGATTGGAGGAAGGATGGTTTCGGTGTCCTTGGCTGTTGTCGCGGCACCTGCATCGGTGTCCTATGTAGCGGTGTCTGGTTCTTCACTGGAGTTGACCTAAGATAAGAAATTGTAACTTAGAATAATTTGCTTGTATGGAGGAATTGTATGATCATTTTGTATGTGCGAAAATAATTTCACTGTGTATATGTAATTCATAATTTATTTGCGGTATAATCTGCAAACTACAAATTATTGTAAAAAATATGACCATACCGGGCGCCGGGTGAAGCGAAGGAGTAAGACCGGGCATTGAGCGGGGATGCTCCGATAAGGGAAGGGCTAGACTCAGCAGGTACGACGGTTCGAGATGAGTGACCCAGAGGAGCAGTACCGGTAGACAAGTACCAAGGCTTCACCGAATTGAGGTTGGACACAGTAAATGAGAAACGAGACGAGGCTGAACCGACCCCCGGATGCTGCTTCGCTGTTACAGGGGTGGCAACAACTGGCTTGAATCGAAGGGAGGTGGTACGCGGGTACGATGCAAAGCAGTCGCTACCTCCTTCAAGCGAATCTTCATAGTCGAGTGAACTGACAACAGCAGTTACCGCAGCCAATTCGACAAATGGGCGCACACCCTGCAGGAACACATGAGCATATTAACTCATGGAAAATAATGTACTAAGTTTTAAAATATCAACAATTTTTTTGCACATTGTTTCAATATTTAGCCTTAAATTATATGGAATAAACACACATATTAACTCTTGAAATAAACACAATAGCTGTTCATTTAGTGCAAAATATTTTTTGTTGAAATTTTCCAACAAAAGCAACTTTTTGCAGATATTTCAAATAAAGATACTGCTCAAATAATTTTAAATTGTTTCAATATTTAGTCTTAAGTTTGCTCAATTTTAAATTAGATACCTTCCAAAGAACGGAGAACATAGAAGGGGGGTCAATTAGAAAAGCCTTGTGTAAGCGTCCCGGGTAATAGTCTCCCACCATTTTTAAAGTCCCCATGAAGAAATTCAAAAATGCTGACGCCGACCTGAAAAAGCCTACATAAAGTAAAGTAAAATAAAATAAATTACCACTAATTAATATAAACCCTACTACAATGTAGCTGCTAAGTAGCCAACAAACCACGGTTCATTTAATTAAGCCGACTTAACTTAACTTGGGTTGTTTGATTTGAAACACTCTGAGCGGGAAGCCCGGAGAATGTAAAAATTACAAAGTACTAAAAAGAAGGTTATTTGACAGGACCAGAGAAAAAAAGAAGGATTCGGCGTTGGGGACCGTAAAAAAAAGATTGAAAAAAAAGTAGAGGATTGTCTGTTAATCCCAGATCACGCGAGATGGGACCCATCTGTCAGGCGCACTTGTGTTTTAACTTTTAAGCAGTGAAAGTGCACCACGCCTTTGTTTTCATTGACAATTTTAGTACCGGTCAACACTGAGAAGTGAGAACAGTACTGTTGCACTTCCGACAGAATATTCTATTTTTTGATAATTTTTAAAAAATTTATGCTCCTATTTTCTTTAAATATATAGAGTGAAAAGTAAATCCTTAACAACAATAACATTTCCAGGGGATTGTACAAGGTACAGGTTGCACAAATTCGCAAGTAGATTTTAGTTATTTTTACATAATTTATATATATTTTTTGTACTTCGCATGCATATGCACGATTACCATGGTAAGAATTTTTATGATTTTATCTTAGGTGCTACTATCAAAGCCACCTATGAGAAAGCGTAGACCAACAAAAGATGATTTTCAGATAGTAATTATTGTTGTGAGCACAAAAATTAAGATTTTAAAAAAAATGTATACACATACTTGCGTCAAATAGTAGCACAAACTGATCTACAAATCTCGACATGGAAGAAACAGCCACTTCCAATGTGAACACAAGCAACCGAACAAACCTAAATAATTATGAAAAAAAAGTTAAACCTCTTAAGTATAAAAAATTTAGAAAATAATATAAATAAATAAAATAGTCGTTTGTTTCTTACGATTTCTGTGAGTGGAGTTTGGGATAGTCTTGCTTTATCCGAAATACCTTCAAGGTTAAAAAAAAATGAAAGATGGTAATATTAGTATTTGGTAAAAAATAGAAACAAACAAATGGCATGCAGTTTCTACTTTCTACAGTAAAGAGAAAGAATTGAGAGCCAAAAAAATGTACCACAACAGGTCTGGCGTCATCATCGTGACCTGCCACGTAAGCCAAACCTTCTGATAGTTCTCCCAAAAACTCATCAGCAATCAAACTGTCTGTAATCACAATTTTCGTTTGGTTAATTTTTCTGTTGACAAGTCACAACTATAAAAAGAAAATAGTGGAACACAACAAAATGAAAAAAGATAAAAAGTAAAAAAAGAGACAATAAACAAACAAAAACAAATGAAAATAAGAGGAAAAAAAATATTTTACAATCATATATAGAACCCGAAACAAAGTGCAAGAGACAAGAAATTTAAAAGAGAAAATTAAGAGAAAGAAGAATTATTCACCAGTTTCAATGCTGTCTCTCCAAGAAAGAACTAATCTGAGATGCTTGGCCGCCTTCTTCACATTATCGCCTCTTGCTCTCAGAAACCTTTCTACACAGCCATCGTTGCAATATTTCTCCTGTACATTGCATGGGGACACAAGTTCAAAGCCAAAAGAAAGAAAGAAAGAAAGGAAAAATAGCAAAACGGAAAGGTGGTTCTTCACATATGAAAAGCGGACCTGTTTCATGGTAAGAGGAGCTTGTTTCCTCAAGAGCTTGAGAACTGCCTCTATGCGCTCTCTATCTCTGGAATCTTTCTTCTCCATTTCCATTCCCATCTCTAGTTAACAGTTGATTTGATGGAGAAATAAGAACACTACTAGCGCAGCGATACGAAATGAGGATTTAAAAATTCTACTTTTTGATAGAGAGAGAGAGCAGTGTTGGGTTAGAAATAGCAGGGAAAGGTGGTTCTGAGGTTTCACTAATTTGTAAAGAGACTAAGAAATCGCTGAAGGGATGTACTTGTCTCACAGCGTTTTTCTTGCGCACATTTTCTCCTTTTCCCATTCAACATTTTTTAATTATGTAAATGTCCAGAACAAACGCCGTGTGCTTCGTTTCATGCATTTACTTACTAATTATTTTAAGCAGGGGAGACGGCAAATTATTCAACGAAGATCAATGATACAAAAGTATGGAGTTCATAATGAGTAACTTTTTAAAAAAAAATTGTGGGGGAATTTTATTATTTTCGTAGAATTTACATTATGATAGGGAAAATTATCATAAACACCAATGCAATTTTGAAAACAAATAGAGGTTAATCTGAAGCTTATAAAAGTCATATTACATTGCTTAATAATATCGATAACGATAGAGAATAACTTTAAGACCTTAGAATTTGTTTCATCCAATATACAATATACATATCGAATATACTAGTATCGTGCTCATACGTTGCAACGGAGACATTACAATAAAAGAAAAAAAATTCATACAAAATGACATATTTTCATAAATAATTTAGACTACATGACAAATAACATTATATGATATGTTAAATGATATATATTATTTTAATTGATTTTGGCATATTTTTATAAAAATAATCTAAAACAAAATAACATATTAAATGACAAATTACATTCTTTATATGATATAAAAAATAGAAAGAAATGAAGACATAAATAATTAATTATCAATTCATTTAAAATTCCTCAAATGATATTTAAAAAATAGAAAAAATCATGATCAATCAGAAAGTTGCACATAATCAGAATATTTAATCGCAGGAATGATATTCAATCTAAAATTTCATCTTTTAATCAAGAACGTTGGCGGAATCTACGTGCTTAATATAAAAATAGAGATAAGAAATAATAATAATTAAGCGAATTTACTATATATGCATTAGATGATTTGATATTTGACGCAGCTCATATGCAATAGCTTTTTATTGAATATAAAATACACTCGACTTGCATAAATTCCATACATGATCAATCTATAAATCTTACACAATACTCTTTTTCCTATAAAAAAAAATAAAAATATTCGCTAGGGAATGATAGACATTGTCAAAATTATCAAGTTAATTAATTACAATCCAATTTTCAGAATTGTATTGTACTGTCAAGGGGTTCTTTGAAATTAAACCAAAGATTTCACAACTTTAAATGAGAACTCATGTAGCAATCTTTAATGAGAAGTCGTGATGTTAAATGTACCTTATTTAGCAATAGTTATGTTAGGCATAAAGCGTTCGGCAAGAATGAAACGGTGAAAACAATTATTACATCGACCCCCATTCTTTCAATGGGGCGGGACTTATTTGCAAAAATAAAATGTTTGCCTATGGAGTATCATTCCGATTTCATTTTCCTACAATTTGATTTAATTTTAATCCGTTTGGCATATACAAGAATTCATTGTTTATTAAAGCAACTAAAATATAACAATAGTACAACATAGAACACAAAGGAAGGTTTGGTGTCAAGACTCAAGAGTTATATTATTTTGTTCGAATTCAAGTTTAAACAGCTAATTTAAGGTACACATTTTAATCGGATAGATTTTAATTCATGCAGAGCACAAAGTATACCTAGGGTAGTTTTAACTCCCGAAATTTTTATATATAACAACAAAAATAAACCAAAACACCTCTAAATTTGGGTTTTTCGGATTATACCCAGGCTGCAGAACACCCGTGCGGCCCCATTTAATGGGGTCCGCACTATGCCGATGTGGCCCCTGCATGGGGTCCGCACTACGCCGATGCGCCCCCCCCCCCTTTTTTAAATTTAAAAATATGTTATTTCTGTTTTGGTTTTTGTTTTATTTGTTTAGGTTTTAGTTTTTAAAATTTGTTTTATTTGTTTTGGCTTTTGTTTTCAATGTTGTTTATTGGCAAAATATTTTTCGCTTGTAGGATCAAATATTTTGAAAATATCGTTCGTCTGAAATATCGTTTGTGTACGAAGAAATAATGATATAAGGAACAACTTAAATAAATAACAAAAAACAAATAAAAAATAACAAAGCAAAAAAATAAATAAGTGATAGTATCTAACAAATAAGTCTCAGTATCTGACAAAATATCTAACAAAGTACAAATCAAAACCTACGGGTCAGGACTAAATATTGTCTTCTGCTTCTTCTTCCTGAACCCCCAACCTCGCCTGGGCAGTGACATCTCAGCGGTATCTGATGAGTCTAGAGAGTCGTCATCCTCCGCCTGGACAGCCTTTGCCTGAACAGCTCATCATGAACCTCCACAATCTCGGTCTGCTAGACTCTAGGACCAAAAATCACAGTCTATCCAGACTGACCCTGCGTGAATAAAAACACCTGTCTGGCTATGGGGTCATCATGGAGCGAAGGAAATGATTCTTGCTGTTAGGATGACCCAGGAAACTCTGGGAAAGGCTCTGTCTGAACATACCCTAGCTGATAGGCATGAGGTACCGTATGACTCAGACTGTAACCCTGAGAATACAGTCCATCTCCCTCTGTGCCAAAATCTGTGGAGGTATTGTACTCCAATGGCTCCTCCTCACCCTGCAGTAACTTACAAATTAGTTAATCAAGAATTTTGAAAAAAAAATCACAGTTATGTATTTTAATTACAAATATACCTCGGCATCTTGAGTAGGCATGGCCTAGTCAACAGCTCGGCGCAATGCCTCAGTACCTAGGTCGAACGCCTGACTGACGGTCTTAGTGTCCTGGACGGGTGCAACCAATGCCTCGTCACCAGCATACGAGACGTAGATATCAGGCTCGTCGGATATGTCATCTCAGCATAACGGAGATGAAAGGTGTGTGTCTCGGCACGCCATCGCTCAATGAGCTCGGAAGATAAGCCCTCATGATGGTTCTCCTCGGCCATCTAGGATAGCTAAACAATCTCATCACACGCAATGTCCCTCCGTAACCGCATCCAATGTCCCTCTGTAACCACACGCAATGTCATGTCGGCTGGTACTTTAGCCACATGCAGTTGTGACGAACCATAATCGCATCCAAACCCTGCATTTAATTAAAAATTCAGGTCAAGTTCATTCAATATTCATAGAAAAAAATGATGTTATTAGTATTTTTATAAATATAACTAATTTAGAACTTACCCCAATGGCAGCCTCTAGAATCCGGTGCTCCGCGTTCAGGTACCACAAGAAGTCGTTGACCCTGTCAGTGCGATCCGGATACTCGGAACATCTGCTAATGCGCCGTTGATGTATTGGGACATCTCGTACGAAGTGGCTATAGGGCCATGTAGTGTACCTCTACTAGAAGATGATACATCCCTACTAGAAGACGGTATATCTCTACTAGATGTCATGATGTATTTGATAATTTTTTGCTATTAGTGTTGGCACCAATTTTGGTCAAATATGAAGATTTTGGTAAAATAACCCTACTTACAATTTGGAATTGGTCTAATTTATTTTTGGTGCTCGAACAATTAATTTTGGTTAAATAAATCTAATTAAATTTTGGTACAAGTCTAATTTAATTTTTGGTGCTCAAACAATTAAGTTTGGTAAAATAAACCTAATTAAATTTTGGTACAAGTCTAGTTTAATTTTGGTGCTCAAACAATTAATTTTGGTCTTATTGTAATTAAATTTTGGTTCAATTCTATTTAAATTTTGGTTCTAAACTCTAAATTAATATTTAATTCTAAACCCTAAATCCTAAACCTAAATCCTAGACCTAAACCCTAAACCTAATTACTACCCTAAACTAAAAATTAAAGCTAGAAGAAGAAGAAAACTTACCCGAGCTCAAAGGAATTGAAAGCTTCAAAGAATGAATATAAAAAATGGACCAGCGACCCCTTTATATAGCCAGGGGCTGCATCGGCATAGTGCGGACCCCATTGAATAGGGTCGCACTGGTGTTCTGCGGCCTGGGTAGAATCCGAAAAACCCGAAATTAGAGGTGCTTTGGTTTATTTTTTTCAGAAAATGGTATAAATAAAATTTCGGTTTTAACTCTATTGTTTGTGCTCTATATGAATTAAAAACTGTCATTTCAAAATGTGTACCCTAATTTAAGTTATTAGCATTTTTTTTTAAATGCACTTATGAGATATCTCTATCAGTAAAGTTTTATAATTCAAAATTTTATTTTGAACTATATCTAGTGGTCAAAATACAAAGAGATTTATTCAACTAGGATAGATAAAATTAAATACATTGCTCTTTTTACATCCTCATCTAACATGAAACTTCAAAAATTAAAACTTTTACATAGACGGATCTATTATAGAAATTGAACAAGATTAATAATTTGGTTTCAGATTTTAATTTTAAAATCTAAATGAAAAAATGAGTTGTGGCATTTTGTGGCACAAAAATAACTGTGTCATTAAAACATGTCTTTTGGGAAATTCTTGTATTGTATATACTTGTTATTTTAAAATGAATATCAAATTATTATATACAAGATTAGTATCAATTTTGTTAAAAGTTTCTATTTTATTATTCCAATACATCTACATTTTATTGTTGTTTCGTATTTTTATTTTGTATAAATCGGTAACTATCTAATTATAATCCATATCTAAATTCGTATTCGTTAGTGATCATATATATTGCTTTGGTTGGGACTTGATTCAAAAAATTTATATGATTTTTTTTAGTTCATGTTATACAAGATTATGGAATTAAGATAAAGCGAACTATAATTTATCTATCAAAGTTGGTCATAAAATAATTACGAATTTCTACAATAACACATCTCTTGTTAAAAATAAAAAATAAAAATAAAGACCAATAGTATGAAATTTTAAAATATTAATAAAAAGTGATGTTGTGAGTTCTCACAGTTTTTTATACCAAATTATTGTGGTGTCGCAATCCTTCATCTATCATACAGTTTTTTAGCATGCATGGTATATTTTGAAAATAAAATATACCAAAATTAATTTTAGCATGCATGGTATATTCATTTAATATTGTTACATAATCATCCCAAAAGATATTTGAATTGAAAATCTAAAACTATGGATGTGTATAATGCATGTCAATGTTTGTTCCTTGAGTAATTATTTTTGAGGATAATGCTCGTGGGCTCCTTGAGTAATTATTTGGCCATTCATCAATATCATTTGAAATAAACCATTAAAATTTTTGTATAGTTTCATATGTTGGCACAAAATATATGATTGGGATAAA
Source organism: Carex parvula (assembly GCA_025461045.1). Taxonomy (NCBI): domain Eukaryota; kingdom Viridiplantae; phylum Streptophyta; class Magnoliopsida; order Poales; family Cyperaceae; genus Carex; species Carex parvula. The sequence continues at coordinate 88,923 of JAJGRW010000242.1, read as the reverse complement.
TTAATTTAATGCACGCCTATGCAAATGATGTTGAGAAGGTGCAAATTTTTTATATATTTATTTAAACAATATTATCAAGAGTAATGTTAAATGTCTTTGTTTTTGTGTTCCAATCATGCCTCGTATTTTTATCTCTGTTTTCAAAGTCCAAACAATTAATCCAAACCACACGAATTGATCCCCATATTAAAATGTGCTTCGCGAACAAATTTTACATTCTTTTGAAACAAAAATTAATATTTTTTTAAATTTGTTCAAAATTATTGTTTTTGGATAGTTCAATTCTGATTTTGAACCTATCTAAAAAAGAGAAAAATATTTTCAAAAAAATATAAAATATTGTCTCCAAGCACATATTAATATCGAGATTAAGTTAAATGGTTTAGATTGACTGTTTGAATTTTAAAAACAAAAATAAAAATATAGAACATTATTAGAGCACGAAAACAAAGAAACATTTAAACAAAGAGGCAACAGTAATACCACAATTTTTTTTCTCTCTTCTAGTTCAAGAAAATGTTAATAAAAGGTAATACCAAATAAACATCTACTGATGCCACATAGAATCTTCTATATGTTGGGCTGGTTTCATGCCACAGGAAATCAGGAATCAAACACAGATAGTGTAACGGGCTATTTCCCAATTAAACGGCTACTTTCTCGTTTACTAGTCTCAACTCAACTCATGTGATTCATACTACTCATGCAACGGTACATTGACTAAGATGGTCCCATCCAATCATCTTTCTTTTTTTTATCATTCATCCAATCATCTTTCTTCTTCTTTGTTTCGTGCTTGCTTTGCTTTCCCTGGTTTCACTCTATTATTACACTCTCACAATTTACAAAACAAAAAATATAATTCTTTTGCCAACTTATTTCAATTGTAAGTAGATTTGGCTAGCTTGTATATCCAAAGAAATTTCATTCATATCCATAACGAATCAGTGTTGTAAAAAAGGGCTGGTTGGCCGTTTAGTCGATGGCAGTGGTCAAATCATAACGTATAGACTATGTAGATGTGTGTTTGTGGATTTTTCTGATTAATCGGACGATTATTCATGTTTATTTCCTTTTAATTAGCCATTTTATTACCGTTTAGTCGTTTTTTTTGTTATTACAAGACCCGTGGTCCTTATAGTCAGTTATTTATTGAGTCACGGTTCATTATATATATTGGGCCGTTTAGTCCGTCAAATCGGACAATTTATTCGATTAATTCGTTACATACTTTGTCTTATCTTATCTGGATTTTTCTTTAAATAACAATTTCATGAAACTTTATTAATTAACAAGAAAATTAAGTTAAGATAAGTTTGTTTGATAAGCTTGATGAGTTAAAATAACTATTTTTAATAATTTATAAACATATGCACATAACTTTATACAAAATCGTAAAATTCTGATTAATCGACTGTATACCGATTTATTATTTGACGGTATTCCATCCGTCCAGCCCGATGAGCGTATATCGTTATTTTACAACACTGTTACTGTTACGAATATCGAATTTCAACCGTTCGACCTCCCGTACAATCCAATAAACTAACTGAGATTTTCATCTTGAAATATTAATTGAGAAAAGATTTTCTCCAATTTTTTTTTTTAGTATCGAAGAAGATTCATAGAACTTTGATAATATCAGATGCAATGATCGATATTTGAAAGTTGAAACCTTAACATCCCGAATGCAATTTTTCGACTTATAGTAGCTTAACACGTAAGCTATCCAATTAAATTTTAAGCGTGTCCAATCGAGTACAAACATAATTACCCCATCGCGAATCAGGGATGCTTCTAAAGATAGGTTCCCTCTTTATTTTGAATCCGGATTTAATTTTGACATGTTTATATCATATCATCCAACTCATAGAAGTCAAATATAGAGATGATGCCTTTACATAGCGACAAGAAATAATAAAATGGATGATGTAACTGATGTTGATAGTTGCTTTGCCTTTTTCTTGCTTCTACCTTACAAGAAGGGAAAGATACATTTGTTGCCCCTCCAATTTCGTTTAAAATCAGCTCTGGCACCGGACAGAGATAAGATCAATAATAACACCACTAACGAACTGTTTTGGTTGAGAATACAGGGGCGGACCCAGAGTGTTTCAGGAGGCAGCTTCCTCCTGAATTTTGAGTTTTAGTAGAGATTTATCGGTTTCGACCGATTTTGTCCCCTCTGAAATTTTTTTTGCCCTCCTCTCGACGTTTAATTTGTAATTCGAGTTAAATTTAGAGTTAAAATTGAAATAAATCTGTTGAATATTGATTGTAATTAGAATTATAAGTCAGAGCATTAGAAATTACAAGTTAAAGCATTGGAAAGTATAAGTTAAAGCCATTGTTTTTTATCGAGTACCCAATTGATTAATGGATTTAAACCCGATTCGATATTTTGTTTGCCCCTCCTGACGAAAATCTTGGATCCGCCCCTGTGAGAATAGTAAAAAAAGAAATAGTTACTACTTTTTCTATCTATTTAAAAAAATAAATAGAATTTTTAGATGAAGTAATTTCCTAGCGATTTAAAAAAAATGTATAATTTAGTATATGTGGATATTTTCATACGGAGATCATCTTTAACTGTTTGGGTTGAATATTTGAACTTTAAAAATAGAGATACAAATCCATAGCCTCACTGAAATAATCTTGATAGATGTCAAAAATTATTTATAATTTTATAAATCTGATAGTTGATAAATAATATTTACTTATGGATAATATATACATGAAAAAAATATATAATTTATATGCAGGAATTTAATGATTCATATTTGTGATTTGTTGACGAATGAAATTACACTTAATTAATATAAAATATAACCAAACTAATAGAATCCCGACATGCCTACATTTCCTATTTTTAATATATTTTCAGTTTGATTTGAAAAATATTAAGTCTCCTTGAGCTTCCTTAGGCCTTCTTGTTTCATCTCTGTTAGCTTTGTTAGTCGCTTAATCCTTAAAAACACCAGTTTTAGCGAGGATTAAGATCATCTCCTTTAGCTTACATTTGATCAAATCTTAATCCTTTGCCCGAGCTTTAAGGCGCTTCTATCTCAGGATTAAGTCTCTTTAACTTTTATCTTCGGATTAAGACAGAACATGAGCTCCTTAGCGCAAATTAAGATTTAATCTTTAGCGCGGATTAAGATTTTAAATTTGACCGATTGTCAAGGATACCAACATAAAATATAAAAATATTTATGTGGCAAGTGATGATATCTCATAATCAATTTATCTAATTTTAATAGGTCAATATATGCTTTAAAATTTTATTGATTCCTACGTACAAACAATATCACATTTACAAAAGAACAATATATTTTTGTTAGATTTTTTACCGTATCACATGATCTGTTTTACCGATTTTTTTATTAATACCCTTAAAAAAAAATAAACAGATCAGCCATCAGTTTTTTCAAAAATTCAAAATATGCTCTTACCACCTCAATGTGGAGCGGTTGGCTATAATTTTTTTTACAGAGATATTTAGTGTGTATAGAATAAATATTTTACATACAAACACTAACAGTAATTTGATCTCACTGCTTTTATGATTTTTTTTTGCTTTTTTATCTCTTTTTGATACTCATATTCTTTTATTTTGTAAATAGAATATATGACAAATAAAATATATATGTGTGAAACTAGAGCTAAACCTTAGATATTATATAGAACCCATGTACAAAGAAAATATACTATTGTTCTCTTTCATAAAATATTAACAATTTTCTTTTATTTTTAAGCTATTTTGTGTCATCTTTCATAAATCTTAAAAAATAGTTAAAAAATTTCGAAAATAGTAAAAATTAATATTCTACAAGTTCATTATATAACCAATTTACTGAGCTATTTAGATTGAAGTTTGAAGTTTATACGATAAGTTTTTGACTTACAGTTATTTTCAGAAACTTCAATTGCAGTTTTGAGATTCTAAACGATGTTTTTTTGCAATTCTGAGTGTGTGGGACGTTTTGTAAGGCAACCCTTAGTTTATCTTCAAAATTCATATCTTCTCCAAAAATTTCCAAAAAGTGGTTGAACGCTCAAAATATAGTTTCCTACATAAAATGATGGTCGGTCAAAGTTAGTCCCCTCTCAGTTTGAGTTATTTTAGACAGATACATTTGAATTTCAAATTGAATGTACAATTGTATCAGATTTACTGTGAAACCAATGTAGACCAAAATCAAACAATAAAAGTATCTAAAAAGAGAGGAAAAAAAATAGAAATTATAAAAGCAGTAAGACCGAAATCATTCTATACATACTACCCAATCTCTAAAAATAAATAATTGCCAACCGCCTCACTGTGGGGTGGTCAGCTTTGGAAGAGGACCGCCCCACATTGAAGCGGTGAGAGCATATTTCGATTTTTTTTTTAAAACTGAGAACATATCTGTTATTTTCTTTTAAGGGTATTAATAAAAAAAATCGGTCTGTTTTACAATAGCTTTAACATTACCTTTATTTGGAAATTAGTGCTGATTAAGTAAATCACCTTTTCAAAAAGAAAAGAAGAAACAAAGGTAGAAAGAAATAAATAAAGGAATGATATGATGAGTGGATGATGGAGCCAAATTCTGTTAGCTTTTGCGCTTCTCTAGCGGCGTATAACGCGTCGACTAGGCTAGGCTGGGACCACTAACAGAAAACAACTTATGCTGACATGGCAGTTTCGTAATTATGTCGAATGTATGACCTGTTGCCTTCCTTTGACAATTAATACGGGCCTTTATATTAAAAATAAAAATTCAGAGAGAACAAGGTAATGTGCTGATACAGATTGCTTTGAACTTGTGTTCTCGTTTTAAAGGTTCCAATAATCGATCTACACCTCTTAATATAATCTCTCTTAATATATATAATCTTTGTATAAAAATATAGCTGCAAATCAAATTTTATATTTTTAAATATTTAAATTACTTGATTTAAAAATTATGAACCATCCAAATATAGTAATGTTCTATCTATATATTAAAATAGTAAAAAAAATCTACAAAATTTGAAATTTAATATCCAAGTACATTTTTTAATAAAGATCATGTTTGACGATTTGGTTTGACGGTTTGAATTTTTGAAATTTAATATCCAAATACATTTTCTAATGAAGACCATGTTTGATGATTTGGTTCGACGGTTTGATATTTTGAAAATAAAAATATAGATTCATAGCACGAATCGATATTTAATATGCATATTACTATATAACCTCACTCAAAATTTAATACGAAGACTATTGCCTATGATATGGTTCTTTATAATGTAGTTGGGTTTTAACTTTGGTGAACATTAGCGGAACCATGTAGAGATTGGGGTAGGCAAGTACTTATTTCTTGATTTGAATTTTTTTATTTCAATCCAGTACTAATTGTTCAATGTGCTTACTTTTGGTTTGAGTTAGTCCGATTCTTGGACTGATTTCTTCCGAGTTTTGGTCGATTCTGCGTATTTTGTTTATTTTTTTCAAATATGCGATACTCTATTTTGTAAATAGAATGAAAGAGAATGAGAGAACAAGAAAGGTCTGACGGTGGGACATATTATTACAATTATAAGGAAATGGGTCGGTTGAACTTTTTGTGCCTTTTATTATTCAATACTTATATTTTGGATAATTTTTTTTTCTAAGCTTTGACTTTAATTGCTAATTGGCTAAGAACAACCTCACATTGAATTGTGTCAAACGAATTTTTAATTAGCTTAGGAAAAATATTTCATTGTTGTATTAATCGATTTTGTGATAATAATAGATTTTATAATAAACATAGTTATAGGGATTGAGTTGCAATTGTGTACCCGATAAGTTAATGGGTTTGAACACAATTAGCTATTTGAACTCGTTTAGTGCCTACTCTGACAAAATTTCTAGATCCACCTCTGTTAGTGAATGTTATCAACAGTGAAGTATGTATATTTACTGGTTTGTACTAAAGCATATATTTTGTTATTGTTATCTTTTTAGATTTTCTTTTTTTTCTTTAAGATAAAACGTGGATAGAATAAAGCATTCGATGCCTAGAATGTGGACAAGTTTACAAAACATAAATGAAAAATTTAACTGTTGCTGGACTCATTTAAAAAAATTAAATTGTTTATTTTTCCTCAAAATTCAGATTTTTTATAAAGACTTGAGAGATTTTTTGTTTCTTCTTTTCTCTACTTATTTTCGTAGCCTTCATAAAAAAAATCATCGATTTCATCATTACTTATTCTATATACGTGAAATAGTTAGTGTCTATCCAGGACGGATCCGACTCCGCTGCTTTTCTGAGAGAAAAGCAGGGCCCTCCTTTTCCGATCCGAACCATTCAAATTCGTTGAGATTTGTGTATGAAAAAGTTGTTTTATCGAGATACGTGAATGCAAATTTTTAAATAGTTCGGATCGGAAAAGAAGGACGCTGCTTTTCTCTAAAAAAAGCAGCGGAGTCGGATCCATCCAGGACAGCATCAGCCCCCTCAATTTTGTTGTTTCTAAAAGTTGGGAGAGCCATGTATTGGTTCATCACATGCAATTTGGAGACGGCCACAGCAGATCTAAATGGATGCCTCCATTGCTGGAGAACCATGTTACACTTTGGGTTCGGGGGACTTTGGGTGATCTTCAGCATCTCCCGCTTGTGCATATGAATATATGATCGGTCCTATTTGTTTCAATCAATTGATAAATACTATTCATTTGAAATATAAGGGTTAAATTGCAAATCATTTGATAAATACCTATTGAAAAAACACTAGACTGAATCTAACATTCGGTTATAGGATGTACTGAATATTTGGTTCGGTATACTGCATTTCCGTGTGGTCTCCCTTGTGGTTTCTGCATTTTTAGTACCATAGTGACAAATTAAAAGTTCGGATTCGGTTCGGCGAGGTCAAAAATTTGTGATTCGGGTATAATTCGTGAAGTACAACAAGGAAGCGCAAAAAAGAAAAAAAACCCAAAAAAACCGTAAAAAAAAAAAATTTGAAAAAGAATTCAAAAAAAAAGTTTTCACATTTTTTCGTATTTTTATCGCGAATAATTCGTCAACTCACGTTTTATACACGTTTTATTCGCGAAAAAAACATATTATTCCTTCTTTGCATTTTATTCAGAGTTCGGTTCGGTTACGTCGAAAAAACAAATTATATGCGTATAATACGCGAATTATGTCACTATGTTCAGTACAACTCAGTGTGTTAAATCTTTATCAAATGTGTTAGAAATAAATTCTCAAGATTAAATCAATTGCTCCCATTATCACTTGTAATTTAAATAATCGTCCAAATCTTCTGAACACAATCAACTAAATCAATGACAAGTACGGAACTAATGAAGCTTTTGAGTTTTCTGACAAGGTTGATAACCATGTAAGCGACCACCACAAATCCTGATCCTGAGTCCTGACATCTCTTTTGCTGACGCTCCAAACAGGATAAACGGATCTCATTCTTCAGTATTGATTTGACATCCGTTCTGCCATGCTTTGTAAAAGCTACAGAAAATTTTATTAATACCTAAAAAAAATAATCAAATCTGCCCTCCAACGTAAAATAATTTAAAAATAATCTAACCGCTCCATATTAAAGTGGTCAGCTCCTAATACCAAACCACCCAGTGAAGGACGGTCAGCTCTCAATACCAGACCGCCCCACTGAGGGGCGGTTTGGTATGTAATCTTTTTTCTTAAATGTTGTATTACTATATTTATGTTAAAATTTTGTTAATTTTTTTTTATTTATGGTTATAATTTTTATAATAATTACAGTTATAATTTTATAATTGACGATTATAATTTTATTTGTTGTAATGTTTTATAATTTGTTATAATTTTATTGTAGTTTTATTTGTTATAATTTTGTTTAATGTTATAAATTTGATTTTGTTCGACTAGATAAACAACAAAACTAAATAATCTAAATGATAAGTCTAGAACATAAAATCTAACAACCCAAACATAAAATACTACAAATCCATCTAACTAAAGAAAATATAGAAAACCTAACGACGACGGCGTCGACCAGAGAGATCCAACCTAGCAGGTGGACGGCAGTACCATCTGATACCCCAACTGAAGCTCCTCTTCCTCCTCCTCTTGATCATCCACGTGCATCGGTTCCTGGATCTCCGATGCTTCTGACTTATCGGATTTTCTTGTAATTTCTCCATTTCGCATGTTGTGCACTTCGTGTGAAGTGTTGCATGCTCCATGTGATGTCCCATTTTGGCGCCTTTTCAATAATCACCTAAATATGACATTTTTGCTTTATTTTTGGCCTAAATACGCAACTTTCTCCAAAACCTGCTAAAATAACTCAAAAACACGTTTGCAGTAAATAAATAGGGAAAATGTCTATTTTGCATTCGATTTTCGTCATTTTTCGGATAAAAAGATAGTGATTTTCGCTATATGATTTGGCGTCATCATCGGGGTGCTGGTGGAGTGAATTGAGTGTATGGTTATGGATCAGGTACAAAATAAGGAGCAGTTTGAATGTATTGTTATGGTTCTGATTCATAATTTGGCTCAACCGAATTTTGGTCAAAACTTCCAACCCCTGACTCAATCGGAACTCTCTTTACGTAGAGTTCCATCATCATACTTCCAATCACCTTTAACCGCCCGTACAGGCCTCTCCATGGTGCGTCTGTTAGTATTGACAATTTGGAAAAGCAACGGTTTGGGGGGTATTCTAATATTCACTCGGGTTACCAATTCTAAGTTCCACCTTCTGGGTTATAACCAGTGTAATCTTAAATCAGAGACTTCAAGTCCCGAATTGAGGTTTCATCATTAACCATTAATGAATATGTTAGATCTTTGTGTAACTTTGACAGCAGCGGAATAGTGTACGGGCCGTGTATGATTATGCACGGACCGTGTAAGAACAAAGAAAAACAGAAAGAGTAGAGAAAGAAGAGAGAGACACGATGTTTAACGAGGTTCAGCACCAACTTGGTACCTACGTCCTCCACACTCACACACACACTTTTTATTTCTTACACAAGAAAAGATATCTCTTACAAGAGAAGGAGGAGAGGTTTTATAAAGGGAACCTCCCTCATATTTCCTAAATCCTACTTTCCTTTTTTTCCTTTCTTTCTCTTTTTTCATATATTACAATCTTCTAAAATAAGAAACAATATAACTAAGAAATAAATCATAAATTACCAAAGGATTCTGGCTGCCACCATTCATACCAAATATGACAGCCAGCTGCCACCTTCCATAACTGATCTGGCGGCCAGTTACACGGTCCGTGTACTCACCACACGGACCGTACATGCTCTGCTTCAATACTCCCCCTCAAGTTGGCATGTACAGATCAGTCATGCCTAACTTGCTCACTGCTTCATTGAAGATGTTGCTGGTTACACTTTTGGTTAAGATATCGGCGAGTTGATTTTCGGATCTAACAAATTCCAACTCAATCTCTTTTGAGTCAATGTTATTCTTTAAGAAATGTCTGTTCACACTTACGTGTTTGGTTCTATCATGCTGGACTGGATTATGAGACATATCAATTGCCGCCTTATTATCCACACGGAGTACCATGGCTTCTTCTGGTGTAAAACCAAGTTCCCTCAATACCTTCTTTATCCAGAGTAACTCGCACACTCCTTTGGTTACCCCAATCAATTCAGCCTCTGCACTTGAAAGCGCCACCACACTTTGTTTTTTGCTTCTCCAAGTTACTAAGTTTCCTCCAACAAAGGCAAAGTATCTTGAAGTTGATTTTCGGTCTGTGAGGCTCCCAGCCCAATCTGCATCAGTATAGCCAATGACCCTTAGGTGACCGTTTTTTCCAAAATAAATACCTTTTCCTGGAGTTCCTTTTAAGTACTTGATTATCCTCATGACTGCTTCCATATGTTCTTCACTTGGATTGTGCATGAATTGACTCACCAAACTTACTGCATATGCAATATCGGGCCTTGTGTGTGAGAGATAAATGAGCTTCCCAACCAACCGCTGGTATCTCTCTCTGTTTGCTGGAACTTGATCTGGACTTTCTACAAGCTTAGCATTCAAAATTACCGGTGTGTCCACTGGTTTGCAATCTAGCATCCCAACCTCTGCTAACAAGTCTAAGACATACTTTCTCTGAGATAAGACAATACCTTGCTTTGATCTAGCTACCTCAATTCCAAGGAAGTATTTCAGACCTCCGAGATTTTTCATCTCGAACTCCTTTGATAGCTTTTCTTCAAGAGTACCTATCTCCTCTGTATCATCTCCTGTAATGATCATATCATCTACATAAATAATCAAAACAGTTAACTTATCATGCCTTCTTTTGTAAAACAACGTGTGGTCAGATTCTCCTTGGGCAAAACCATAACTTCTCATAGCATTGCTGAACCTACCAAACCATGCTCGAGGTGACTGCTTCAATCCGTACAATGCTTTGTCTAGTTTACATACCAGATGTTCTGAGCCAGTTCTCTCATACCCAGGTTGAATTTCCATGTATACTTCTTCTTCCAAACTCCCATGTAGAAAAGCATTCTTGACGTCAAATTGATGCAATGGCCAATCTAGATTAGCTGGAAGAGACAACAGAACTCGTACTGTGTTTAGTTTGGCTACAGGTGAAAAAGTTTCCTGATAATCTATTCCATATGCCTGAGTATACCCTTTTGCTACCAACCTTGCTTTATACCTTTCAACAGTACCATCCGGACCATATTTGATTGTAAATACCCATCTACAACCTACCGGTTTTTTTCCTTTTGGTAGTTCAGTAAGAAACCAGGTTTTATTTTTGTGTAGTGCCTCCATTTCGGCATCCATGGCCTTAACCCATTTAGGATCCTACAAGGCTTCACCAACATTTCCTGGTATGGGTATATTTAGGTTCTTTTCTCCAAACTGTTTCAATGGTTCTGGTAGCCTACTTACAGTGACATAATGGGCAATTGGATACCGGTTTTGTTCACTTGTACCATCTTCGGGAACATACCTTTTTGGTGCACTGCCTCTATTATATCTAGGTGGTAAGGTATACCTTTGTTCAGAAACACGTACCTCAGGAGTATCCTCAGGAGCATCTTCAGAATGTGGTTCTAAGTCTTCGTGTATCACAGCCTCTGATTCACGTTCCGCTTCATCCGGACCGTGTACCTCTTCATCCGGACCGTGTACCTCTTCATCCGGTCCGTGTACCTCTCCATACGGACCATGTACCTCTCCATCCGATCCGTGTACCTCTCCATACGGACCGTGTACCTCTGGACCCGGACCGTGTATCATATTTTCAGAACTCACTGCCTCATGTTGGTACCAGATATCTCTCTCATCCTGATTCTCCCCCTGAAAGGGATATTTGGTATTTGGATAGAACGGTTCATCTTCCAAAAAAGTGACATCCATGGTAATATACCACTTTCTAGACACGGGATCATAACACTTGTACCCCTTTTGATTTAACCCGAGTCCAAGTGAAACACACTTGACTGCACATGGCTCAAGTTTGGATCTGTGGCTCCGTTGCACATGAACATATGCAACACATCCAAAGGTTTTTGGTGATAGGCTTAATACAGAGGGAATGGGCATGAAACTTGCGAGTTTTTAAGAGGTGTTAGGAAATTATTGATCTGTGAGGGAAGTCTATTTATGACATATACTGCCATGGTTACAGCACAATCCCAAAATTTCTGTGGCACATCATTTTCAAGTAATAGTGCTCTTGCTGTTTCAAGGATATGTCTATTTTTTATCTCAGCTATACCATTTTGTTGCTGTGTTCCTACACACGTGGTTTCATGAATCATGCCTTTTTCGGCCAAAAAATCTCTCAAGGTTTTGTTGACAAACTCCCCCCCATTATCACTTCTAAGGAATTTTATACTGGTTCCAAATTGAGTTTGTATCATGGTATGGAAGGTTTTGAAAACTGTTGGTACTTCTTCCTTTTTTTTCAGCAAATACACCCATGTCATACGAGTACAATCATCAATAAACAACACAAACCATTTATATCCAAGCACAGACTCAACCGGGGATGGTCCCCAAACATCAGAATGAACAAGCTCAAATGGTTTCTCACATTGATTTAAACTAATATGGTAAGGTACACGATGGCTTTTTGCCTTGATACAAGTTTCACAAGTAAACTGAGAAATGTCTATACTAGAAAACAAACTAGGTAAGATTTTCCGCATATAGCCAAAAGAGGGGTGTCCTAACCGCTTATGCCATGTCCAAATCTTATCCTCATTTTTTGAAGTTGCTTTTGCTAAGTTATTGCTTCCAGTCTTGAGATCTTCCAAGTGATACAAGCGACCTCTCTTAGAACCACGCCCAATGATCTCCTTCGTGAGGATATCCTGTATAATGCAAAAGTTTGGAAACATGAGAACTACACAATTCATTTCATCAGTTAGTTGACCAACAGAGATTAGTCGCGTAGTTAGGGATGGTACAAGTAGTGTGTTATTCAATATTAGAGATTGACTAATCCCTACATCACCTGCCCCTTCTACTGGATACCCAACACCATTTGCATTTAAAATATTGTGCACTCTAGGTTTCCTCATCTCCTTTAAGTCGGTTTTTACAAAGGTCATGTGATCCGTAGCACCGGAGTCTATTACCTATCCGTCTAAACTTTCTTGAACAATAAAAGACATACCTTGACCTGCTGGTTTACCACTGTTGATACCTGACTGTTGATCACTGGTTTCGGCTGTTTCAGAGGAGGTTGCACGGACCGTGCATAGGTGTGTCCGGGCCGTGCACGGGTTTGCACTGACAGTGTGCTGTTCGGTCTGATTCTTCTCTCCTCCAGCTTTCACCAGGTATGCTTGATTTCTCCTACCATCTCCTTGCAATTTCCCCTTTTTTCCTTTGAACCATTCGGGGTATCCAACTATGTCGAAGCATCTCTCCTTCACATGTCCCGTCTTTCCACAATGTGCACACTTCTGCCTTGGCCTTTCTTGGCTATTGAGATTAGAGTAACCTTTAGATATCATAGCCATAGAGGATTGAGTCATACCTTCTTCTCCTTTCATCATGACAAATTGTCTCATGGCCTCCCTTCTGACTATTCCATAAGCTTGTTCAACTGTTGGGAATGGTGATATCTGCAACACACTTGCCCTCACATTGTCGAGGCAGTTATCGAGGCCATCTAGGAAGGTATACACCCTTGTTTTCTCAAGGTATTCTCTGAACTTCTCGATATCTACAGCATTTGTCATGGGATTAGGTCTTCGAAAGTCTATCTCTCGCCAAAGGCCTTGCAAGGCATTGTAGTACTCTTCTATTGGTTTGCCCAACTGTTTGAGTCGAGTGACCCTTCGATTTAGGTCAAATACTAGAGCCTCGTCGTTGCCATCATAGAAGGTGGTTGCAAGAGCTTTCCACATTTCTCGTGCGGTTTCATAGTGAATGTAATTTGGAAGGAGTTTGGGATCCAAGGAGTTGATTAGCCAGCTCTTGACTACTGAGTCTTCAACTCCCCACTTTGGATATGCTTGATCTCCAGGTTTTGGTGGTATGAAATCATCTGCAATGTGGTTTGTCTTGTCACGGCCTTTGAGGTACATGCTCACAACTTGGGACCAGATAGGGTAGTTAGAACCATTCAGTTTTATGGAGATTGGCGATGTGGATATTTCAGGATTGGAAGTAATAGGAGGTGTTATCTGTTGTGGTTTGGTTTGAAGGGACATTAGATGCGCCATTTGGGTTTGTTGTACAGTTATGAGCTCTGTTAGTTTCTCCAACAGAGTTTGGGTAGGGGTTTCTTCTGTCATGGTGAGTTTGTGGAGTTTTTTGGCTTACAGGATCGAAAGATGCTCTGATACCATGTAACTTTGACAGCAGCGGAATAGTGTACGGGCCGTGTATGATTATGCACGGACCGTGTAAGAACAAAGAAAAACAGAAAGAGTAGAGAAAGAAGAGAGAGACACGATGTTTAACGAGGTTCAGCACCAACTTGGTACCTACGTCCTCCACACTCACACACACACTTTTTATTTCTTACACAAGAAAAGATATCTCTTACAGGAGAAGGAGGAGAGGTTTTATAAAGGGAACCTCCCTCATATTTCCTAAATCCTACTTTCCTTTTTTTCCTTTCTTTCTCTTTTTTCATATATTACAATCTTCTAAAATAAGAAACAATATAACTAAGAAATAAATCATAAATTACCAAAGGATTCTGGCTGCCACCATTCATACCAAATATGACAGCCAGCTGCCACCTTCCATAACTGATCTGGCGGCCAGTTACACGGTCCGTGTACTCACCACACGGACCGTACATGCTCTGCTTCAATACTTTGTTGTAATTAACTCTGATTGAATCAGTCTTAAACTTCCCACCTGAAATAAACATTTTTGGCTAACAAACTATATTTTGGGTTTGAGTGAGTTGAGAGAGAAACATGACTTTTATAGACTGTTTCAAAGGGAAAAAAAAAAAAATCCTCGGCTTACCCAATTCTTTTCTTGGCTGCCCAGTTTTTTAAAATTTGTCAAAAAAGTGGACATTTCTATTAAATTTTATTTAATGTTGGATATTAAAAAAAATGGTATAACGGTTTTTTTAACAATTGTTAATAAAATGCGATTCAATGAAATTTAATTATATTCAAACTAAAACGCCACAACTAAATGCTCAGGCTCAGCTTTGTTCCTAACTTCCTACACAGCCTCGATTATCCCAGAAATAACCATGCGAAATATGAGGAGGGATCCACTTACAACAAATTTGAGTTACAACAAAGTTACAACATTCATTTTTTTCATTTTCAAAGTCCAAATCGTCGATCCAAACCGTTCAACATGATTATCTAAATAAAATGTACTTGCAGATCAAATTTTATATTTTTTTGAATTTTTTTACTATTTATTAAGATGGGTACAAAATTCAATGGTCTAAGTATGGCTATTTTTTGTAAAATACTTAATAAATAGTAAAAAAATTCAAAAAAATGTAAAATTTGATCTGAAAGTACATTTTATTGTGGAGATCGTGTTGAACGGTTTGGATCGACGATTTGGATTTTGAAAATGAAAAAAATGAATGTTGTAACTTTGTTGTAACTCAAATTTGTTGTAAGTGGATCCCTCCTCGCGAAATATATACTTTGTAGAAATACAATGTACAGTACCAGACACCAGTTTTGCCGAGTGCGTATCCTCTGAGATATCTCATATTTTGCGTGACCGACGTCAGTATTATTTGAGTTTTGAGATTTGTGCAGAACGCATTTAACGGTTGAGAATTTCTAAAAATGTCACGCAAAATAAGAGATATCTCAGAGGATGCGAATTCAGTTTTGCCAAGAAGCGCACCACATAACACGCACTCGGAGCCCAAGAACGAGAATCTAGGGAACCGACAAATCCCTACAAACAAACCCAACATTCGCAAGGCGCCAAATTTGTGCCATTTTTAATTCCGTAAGTGCCTGTTCGATTGGATCCATTATTATTCCCGTTTTAAATGGGGGCACTATTTAATAAAGCACAGAGGAGCAGAACTGCAGAAGCGAGGAAATCAACTCCAGCGCAAATCATGACGCCCTCTGTGTAAATGCAAGAAATTTAACGGCTTCAGTACGCATTACAATTTATTATATTGATATATTATAAAATTATTGACTACTAAAATCTATTTACATTGATACCCCAATGTAAACATGACTAATAATATTAATATTAGAACATCTATATCCCTGAAACTCTTAGAGTTTCTAACTAACTGTTAACTGCTTTTAAAAAATTATAGACTCAACTCTGAAATTAATTTTAGAGTTTCTAATAAGCCACATCATCAGTAAATTAAAATTGATACGCCACATCAGCAGTAAATTAAACTAATTTTAGCGAACACAGGCCAATCGTTTTGCCACGTCAGAGTTTATAAACGATTTCTTAATAAGAAATTATTGAGCAAAGTTGCTAAATAAGAAATTCATCTACATTTCTGAAACTGGTTTAGCAACTGCCACGTCAGATTAGAAACTCTAATAGTTTTAGGAATGCAGATGCTCTTATGCTAGCAATTTAAATGGAATTACTAATTTTATTCTAGCAATACTATAAATTTTAACAGAACAACTAATTTTATACTAACAATGCTATCAATTTTGACAGAACTACTAATTTTATTCTAGCAATGTAAGCACAATTATTGGCGACTGCCACGTTACAACATTTTTAACCTTTCTTCATTTATTGCTCAATGAAGGTGTCCTTGTTTGAAAGTTGAAACAATAATACATGTTTTTAATATCGTTATTGATTTTGAAACAAAATACCCTTATTCAAGATTTAATTATATACACTCATTATTTATGATATATGTATTTTAAGTCCGTTTTATTCTAATATCAAATTAACAAGTCAAATTAAATGCATATATCATAACTTTTTATTCATCAAATATATTAATATTTGCTTAAGTTCAAATACGTAATAAGACATGAAAAATACATTTAAATATTATTTGTAAGCGATTCTTTCTCATATGTACCTATTTTTTTTCTGAACATTCCATATTTTTATTAGAAACCTTTAAATAAAAAAAATCAATTTTATAGAAAGTCTAACATATAGAAGATATAATTTTGATCACGTCTTGAAATCTATTTGTTCGAAGACGAGAGTTTCAATCATGCCTCATCATAACTCATATTTAATATCTTCGTTATTAAAGTTCATACTATCAATCTGAATCTCTCAACATGACATCCAGATTTTATAATTTTTGAAATTTATATTTTTTTAAGATAGGTACAAAATCACTGCTTCTTTCTAGACCTTTCAAAATAAGAAATTTCCTACCTATCTAAAAATAGTAAATTTTTTTTTTTTCAAAAATTATAAAATTTGATCTCCAAGCATATTTAATATGAATATCGACAGTTTAAACTTTAAAAATAAAGATATAAAATGCGCGGTTAATATGACTTTGTTAATCAGTGATTAGTGGATGGATAATTACTTGTAAGGGCACAAACTGACATATATATGTAAGATGATAATATTTTATTGTCATGCGCGTTTTCATTCATTAAAGTAGGCAAATTCAAATTCAAATAATAAATAACAAATAGGTCATTTTCTTTTAGGAAGCTGATATGAGTACCCGCAGTTGAGTACCCGCATTATACCCGCACATAAACTATCATAACTGTTTTTGGAAACCGCACCTAAACTGTCATAACTGTTTTTGGGGACCTAAACTGTCAAAACTGTAATTTTATTTTACAAGTATTAATAGTAACATTGTGAAGTATTTATACCTATAAAAGACAAGTATTTATATCTATACAATGAACTACATATATGATATATGAATTGGGGACCATTACTTTTCCAAAACTGGAGACCATTACTTTTCGGGGGCAGTAACTGTCAGACTGCATTGGGGACCACAACCAAAAAGTCACGTGGATCACACCACCAGTGCTACATACATTGATTAAATTAATTCACATACAAAATGGAAATTATTTATACCTAAATTATCAAGTATTCATATATAATTCATCAAGTATTAATACCTAAGATATCAAGTATTTAAAAAAAAACTGGACACAATACCTACTCATCTTTTACACATTTTTCAAGGTGGTTTTTTTTTCTCCGTTCAATCTAACCAATTTTTGGGACGATCTATGAGGAATTTTGCAAATCTAAAACCACGAACGTGTTCTATTTTTTTTTTCCTCTTTCAAATGAGATCCATGATGACATACTTTTACACGTTTTTCAAAGTATCAAATATTCAAATATGAAAAGTATTCATACAAAATAGAAAGTATTCATACCTAATATATCAAATATTCATATATAATTCATTAAGTATTTATACTTAAGATATCAAGTATTTAAAGAAAAAAAAACTGGACTCATCTTTTACACGTTTTTCAAGTATTCACATACAAAATGGAAAGTATTTATACCTAAATGATCAAGTATTCATATATAATTCATCAAGTATTCATACCTAAGATATCAAGTATTTAAAAAAAAATTGGACACAATACGTACTCATCTTTTACACGTTTTTCAAGATGGTTTTTTTTTTCTCCGTTCAATCTAACCAATTTTTGGGACGATCTATGAGGAATTTTGCAAATCTAAAACCACGAACGTGTTCTATATTTTTTTCTCTTTCAAATGAGATCCATGATGACATACTTTTACACGTTTTTCAAAGTATCAAATATTCAAATATGAAAAGTATTCATACAAAATAGAAAGTATTTATACCTAATATATCAAAATATTCATATATAATTCATCAAGTATTTATACTTAAGATATCAAGTATTTAAAGAAAAAAACTGGACTCATCTTTTACACGTTTTTCAAGGTGATTTAATGATTGACAAAGTTAGTTATACCGTTATGGAAGTTAATTGAGAAATGAATCAACTGCGGGTACAATGCGGGTACTCAACTGTGGGTACCAAAATCTTTATTCTTTCTTTTATTGATGTTAAGATCCACTCCATGTGATTATATTTCTTCATCGACCACTCGAGAGAAGAAGGTAGAATTTTTTTCTATAGAAAATAACAAAAAAAAGAAAAAAACAGAAAGAGTATCTGATATTTTTACTGATAGAAAGACCAATAATAGCGTTACCGATCCAAATTGTCGAAAGTTAAGATTAGTATGATTGGAACCGATACTACCCTTTATTTTCAGGATTATGAGAACAAAGTCACAGAGAAGGAAGAATTTTTTTCTATAGAAAATAACAAAAAAAGAGAAAAATAGAAAGAGTATCTGATTTTTTTTACTGATAGGACGACCAGTAATATTGCTACTGATCCTAAAATGTCCAAAGTTAAAATTAATTACAGTTGGAACCGATACTAATCCCTTATTTTCACGGATTATAAGAACAAAGTCACAGAGAATCTCAAATTGAGTTGGACAAGTTAGCTCGGTGGGGTTCGAATCTAGACCCAACATGAATTCGATGAGAGCTTCCGAATCTCTGTAACTATGCTCATGAGAGCTTTCGATGCCATCAATAGATTGCACAATTGGAGACACTGAGGAGCGCCGCAGAGGAACAGATGTCGAGGAAGACCGCTTACCAATTTTTCAACGCAACAATTATATTAATAGTAGTATCATGCGAAAACGAACTCGATCGCTTTTGATACTTTGACTTCCTGTCACTCC
>JAJGRW010000242.1:0-63502 GCA_025461045.1 Carex parvula | reverse complement strand
TAGCACCATAGCCTCACTCCCGCCTAAATAAGAAACTCATAGCATCTGCTTCATTTCGGGATTAAGATAAATACTTATTATTTGACAATTCAGATCAAATTCATATCTATATCCCATACTTTTTGCCAGTACGGACCATTTATAATATGGATAGTTTATTTACATATTTAAATAATTTGGTTACGAATAACATGCGGACATATATACACGGACGAAACGAATAATATTCATTCCATTTGCACTGCTAACAGCTGAGATGCCAAACATGATAATTATCAAACATATTCACCCAAATTTACTTTAAAATGTTCAGGCGTTAGTAATCCGTCTATAAATAGAATTTGTTTATGGGGCTGTCCCAATTGTCAAAATAGTTCCAAATTCAATGAATATTTCAGTAAAATAACCGTGAAGAGGGAAAGGAACTTTTTTTTTTTACAAATTCAAGCACATCTCTCATCTAAAAGAATGCAAGATATCGAAAAGAAATGACTGAAAAGTGGAAGTACAAGGTGAACAAATCCTCAAACTAGTGAAAGACGCATCAAAGAGAGATGGGAGCCACTGGTTAGACTAATAGCTAGGAAATTTGAATAATTGAGAGCAAACCCGGAAATCTTCCAACAAGCTGCTCAGAACTATTACATTACAAGTTTGTCCGAAATTAGGACGCTACAAACCCCATGCTGTAACCATTAGTTTTTGTCCATGACTATGATCCTGCTTTCTTGATCAGGCCAGGAGACGTCAATCAAAGAATGATTCGCTGTCAGTGGGGCCCGCTAGAGGATGTAGCATTTGACTTGCCTTCGCTATCAGAGTCCTTGCTTCTACTAGAGAGGCGTGTGCTAGAGGATTTTTCAATGCTGCAACCTCCAGATCCTTCGCTGCCTTCTCTGCTTCTCCGATTAGTAATCTGACAAATTTTAAGTAGTGAGGCTATGGTACTTTGCAAAGCACATGTCAATCCATCCTATGGATCCATATCTTCGTTTTCAAAGTCCAAACAGTTGATCCGAACTGTTCAACATGATATTCATATGAAAACGTACTTGGAGATCAAATTATACATTTTTTACTATTTATTTAAAATAAATATAAAATCATCTAATTCAAAAATTCTGGACCATCCAAAAGTAGTGATTTTCAACCTATCTAAAAAAATAGTAAGATCCTGGTCTCCAACTATATTTTATATGGAGATCATGTTGAGCGATTCAAATTTGACTATGTGAACTTTGAAAATAGAGATATGAATCCAGAGTACGGGTTTAAAGTTTTAAGTCAATTGGTTCACCGACATGTAGCAGACTGAACAAGTACAGTAATTATTATAATTGATCAAATTTACCAAATTGAAGGCCTTGTTAATTTAATTTATTCATTTTTCACAGCCTGGTGGACTGAGGTACAATTACAGAGTTGAGTCAGGCAAAATTGGATTGAATTGAGGCTTAAAAGGCACAACAGCCAATTTAATTTAGGCTTAATTGGGACTAATCAGCACTTGATCGACTGTTTTTACAAAGGTTAGTGTACCGGACTCGGCATTTTCTAGAGTAAATCACAGGGGCGGAACCAGAAAAGTGAGATAGGGGGGCTAGATAAATAAGTGTTATGTAATTTTATTTTATGAGAGAGCTAATAGTATAATTTTTTGTAGAAGTTACAAAAATTTAAATTATGGACAACCAGAAAATTTCCCTGCAGGTTATGGACTCTACCATACCATATCATTTACAGAAATATAAATCTCTTATCAACAGAACTGGCAAGATACCATATAAAGCATACTCACTTGGCCCTTTCAACTGCTTCTCTTTTCTTCATTTCTCTAGCAAGTCTTTGATCTTTCAATTTCTTTATCATTTCCAGTTTAGTGCTGACCATGGGATCTTTGTATGTCACTTCATTTTTCTTTGTTTCTTTATGCACAGTTACACCCTTCAACTCACTTTTAACAATATTAGATTTTGCAGGGATCTTTCTGTTAGAAGTTGAAGTCTTTGCTGCTTTTTTATTTTGCCTTTTCTCCCTGTCAGATGGTAAGCCATGGTGCCTAACCATTCCTACATGAACACGATCACGGTATTCCTGCATGAAATTTAAATTATTATACATTCCATATGGTTTTTCACATAGAAATGATGAAAATTGAAAGAAATGTAAACTTCCAACAATTCTGTACTGGTAAAAGAAACTACAATTAATCCCTAGTTTCTTTACAAAGCCGGAAAGCCCAAATAATACAAATCACAAGTCTTACCGGTACCAATTCATCATAAATTGAAACCCAATCCAACACATATAAACTGTTCCAACTTTTGAAGGTTCGTGATATCAAACAAACATTTAACTTTTTGTACTAGGCAATACACAAGTATGTAACAGTATTTTACTAAATACATCCATTTCCATGTAGATAAGTTTGTAATGCTGGGTATACATATCGGAGTACTTTTCATTATCTAAATGAAAAAAATAAAATAATTAAACAATTAAAGAAAGAGGTCTCACAGGATCAGCCCACTTCGCCCGAATAGCCTCAGCAATCCTTTTCCTCTGCTCAGGGGATTTAGGTCCCCTACTGGAGTTTTGCTTCCGCAACTTGGATGTCCTTTTGTGGAGACTTTGAGGACACTCTTGTTTTAACTCCTCTTGCAATAACTCATATGAGTCCCATTGGAGCTCCGTTTCACCATAAAACCCCACCCGTGTCATCTCAGCTATCATATTGCACCATTCTACATGACATCTCTGTTGGATCATATTTTTCTCGCTCCGACGCCTCCAGCCTTCCTTTACCCCTTGTGCTATCTTTGACTTCGTATCATCACTTTTAACAGATCAATCAAGCACATGTATATATTGTTTCAGTGAATTCATAAAAACTAAGTACAGTGTGGATACTGGTCAATAATTTTAAGTAACAAACCTGTGAGGATGCCCCAAGTTCAATAGCTTCATCTTGACCTGCATATATCCCATATGCAACTCTTCTCCATCAATTGCAACATACGAAGCTTAAAAATGTTTCTTAAGTTAATGCATGGGTAAAGGAATTTCTCACAAAACCCGACAAGAGTGCATATGCAAACAGGTCGATTCAACACATTATTCGACAAGTAAATGCAGAGAGGTTCACACAAGGTATGGTTATCGGTAACAAGAAACAAAATGAAAACAAACAATTATTCTTACATGACATCACCTTGGGATCCTGCATGGCAATTTTCGTTCTTTCTCGAATGCGTTGAATAGTCTCTGTATCAATTTAAATACAACAAATATACAAAATTAGCAACAATGTATACACTAAAAATTACACAATTCATGAGGTATATCTAAGTACATATGCAGTTATAGCTTTGGTTCATACCCAAATAAACAGTACTGCAGCATCACATACACAACCTGATAGACTCATAAATACTAACACCCTCCTTTGTTTTCTAGTTTTATTTGTCACTATATAGTTTTTTCTAATTGATTTGGGGTGTACAGATATTCTTGCCAGTAAAACTGGTACAAGTGAATGTAGGAACAAACAAAAATTTCATCAAATTACAATTAGGAAGGCACGAATCGATTTAAAAATAGGTGCAAACCAACCTGGAGTATGCTTCTTTCCTTTATTCCACGGAATATTTCCCTTATTAGCTCTCGAAATCCTTGATCTTCTCACACTCTCTTTCTCCTCCATACCAGAATCCTCCTCAGAATCATCTTGAGACGCTCCAAAATTCCAATCAGAACCAATCTGTGTCTCTGAATTAGAAGAACTCAGAGCTATCGACTCACTCTCAATAGTTGCGAAAGCACAAATCGCATGCTCAAATTTAAATCTCGGGTGCAATTTAACATAAAACCCTCGCCCTGCCACTAATCTCTTGTTACTCGGTAAAAAAACTTTCAGATCGGCATGTGAAAACACCTTTGTGTTCCTCACTGCATTGGAAGGATAAAACACAATTGCTTAAAATTTTAAATCCAATTGAGAAAGTTAAAGTAAAAAAAAAAGTTACTAGAGAGCAGTTAGTTACAACTTACAAGTGGCCATAGGAGAAGAGAAAAGCAGCTTGGGAACGGGCAACGCGCAGTGCATTTACAAAGAAAATAAAAATCAAGTCAGTGACGGTGGTGGCATGCCTTTCGGGGAGAGAAGGGTTTATCTTTCGCTCAGTCTACTTCTGATAGGATATTTTAAAGAGGATTTTAAAATGGGCTTTTTTGGGCTAGACTTAATTGAGGTAATAAAACGAAGATACTTTTGGGCTGAGATGTGATTTGTTGTGGGCTCATCTGTACAAAGAAAAGAAACTACTAAGTAGGAGCTGTGGCGGTGGTGGCAGTGGCGGTGGTGGCATGTCCTTGGGGAGGCTGGAGGCGAAGGGTTTTATCTTTCGCTCAGCCTACTACTGATGGGTTTTTATGGGCTGTATTTAATGAGGGAATAACACGAAGATATTTTTGGGCTGAGATATGTGATTTGTTGTGGGCTCGTCTGTAAAAAAAAAAAAATAGGCTTTCTATTTTCAAGTATTGCTCTCTTTTGTTCTTTTCTCTTTTTGTTGTTTTCTTGAAAAGAAGTTTTGGAATACTGCATCTTTGAGCCTACCTTTTTAATTAATTAATTAAAAATTTGTTTGTTCAGGCTGTTCTATATTCCTCTTTGAGCCTACCTTCAAGCATTTTTGCACTTGGTTACATGCTAAAAAGATAAATGTGAATGAATATCAGATTAACACTGGTATATATAAACTTCACATGATGATATATAACACTGTTTTAGCGTAGAGGAATAATTGTCTATTCTCTACCAACCTCATTAGGACAATTTTATTAAAAGGCTATCACCAGCCTAATAATGTTTCCAAATTTAAACTAGCATTATTCAATAAAGTTGGAAGTCCCATTAGTTCACATGATGTTATTAGTTTTTGTTCTTAACATGGTGCTTACACATCTTATAAGAGCTAAAGATATACAATGATGTTGATGCTGACAGAGAGGCGGATTTTTGAGTAATGCAGGGATGGTAAGTCGTCTCATGATTTTAAAGTTTTTCATGATGTATATAAAAATTTAATTGATATTTTTTAATTTTTATATAGTTTAGTCTCCCTCATAATACATTAAATGTGATTGTGAAGACTTGATTTTAAATCTCAGTGACCACACAAATGCATTTACAAACATTATATATGTATCTTGCATTTTAGTCCTCCAAATGTAAATTTTCTAGTTTCGCCTCTCAATACTCTGATGTGATCATGAGAAAAGTGGATAAACAACAAATTATTAACCAATTTAAACTAGATTACCGGTGAATTTCAAATTAGCATTGAGAACTATGAATGTTAGGTAGGAGATTAGCATGAGAAATATCACCTTTTTACATAGGAGACTTGTATGCATTTTTCATTTTAAATTTACACTGAATGCGTACGTCATCAAAAATTTAAATTACTTTGAAGTTTGAGTAGACGGCCTTAATTAAATCAATAACCAATGAATTGACAGAAACTGAGATGAGAAAGGAAGGAGAAGACAAGGGATAAGACAAAGTGTAGAAATTAAAAACCAAGTTAATCTCTGTTCAAGAAAGAAAAAAAAATTAAAAAAAAAACAAAGATTCCATCCGTAGTAGAGAAGTCAAATACTTGTCAGAGCAGATAAAACCCACGGTTGGAAGCTGGAGCTACTCATAATACATGTCATGTCATTGTACTACTGAAATACACCTTTCTATTTTATTTTGTTTTTTCCGAAATATATTTATTATTTTGGCATTTGGCCCTTAGACTCGGAATTCACATCCTCCCAGGTACCTAACTCAAGCAAATTACAGCTGGTCGGCTCAGATAATATGGCACGAATCTCAAAACAGATCTCCTATAGTCCCAATAGGCACCGGATTAAGTTTGGCCCAGATAGAATTAATCTGGACCGGCCAGCTGTAATTTGCTTGAGTCAGGTACCTGGGAGGATACTTGTCCCTTAGACTCAAGTGCAATCTTACATGGAAATAAATTTTTTTGAATGAGCAAATATAGTTTGTTTCCCCACTTACAAAATATCACCTTATAAAATAAAGAAAAGAAAAAAAAATACTACATAAAGTTGTATCATGCAGGTTAAAAAGTGCAAGGGAAAAATATATTTTTGGAACGGATTTCATATTTTTTTTCTTCTTTCTGTTGTTATTTAGATTGGATGTGGGATCTAGTGTTCTATGAATTAGGCACCGTGACATTGATTTGATATATAATAATGGTGAAAGATTATTTCACATGATTTGTTAATTAATGCCTATTAATAAAGGCACTCAGGCCACTTGAAACAATGATTAAACGATTAAAGCTGTAATTAAACATCGTTATAAAATAAAATTCTACGCTTTTGGCCGTCAAATTTTGTTGCTTTTTTTTACAACGATTTCTAGCGGTCAACATAACCACCTAGCTAGCTTGTTTAGGTACATGATATAAAAAAATTAAGTATGAACAAGCATTTTATCCGGATCTTTGCAGAGTAGGGATATATTAAAATGGTCTTAGATGAATAGGCGACATAAATTATTTTTTTTCTTTGTTCTCTTTTGTTTTTTGACTTTAGGAATACAATCTAAACACCTTCCTTTATCTATGACTTTATCATAATATAAGTAAACAAAGATTTAAATCAACTATTTTAAATTAGAATATCATAATTAGATTTGCTTGAAAAATTCCTTTACTATTTAAACTTCTGTAATGTGAAACGCCAGTTTGGATCTCCAAATAGTAAATAGCACGCTATAGCGGCGTAATATGACAATAACATTGTTTTTTTTTTTTTTTGTTCCGCTATGACGCGATAAATGCTATTTAAATCTTTGCGAAATATAGAGAATAAATGGACTCATAATTTAAACATATACAACTCATTATTAGTTATAAATATTTTTATTTTTTTCGTAATGTAACTCATTTCTGAGTTCAAATTCCTCTAAATCATTCAAAATATATTAATTAAGGTTCCATTGAAGCAAAAGGAGAATCTAATGGGACCATGTAAGGTGGGCCCACAAAAAAGGTATGTAGCCTATTAAAAGGCGTAAAAATTAGCAGAGGATCGGTTAAAAGGAGGTGAAAAAATTATTGGAATGATAAGTAATGATGTTGTTGGATTTGGGTGTTTACAAGAAAAGAAATGTGAAAGGGAATTAGTCGGCCACTAGACTTTCATATATTTATCTTTTGATTTTTGAATTTGAAACTGCATCTAAAAAGAATGGAGAAAAAGGGAAAATCAAGTGCCATTTACATGCCTACTCAGTACTCACCAAACACCGACAGTATTCAAATTTAAAAACTGTATGATGTGATATCACTTCTCAAGGTAAACGGATAGACCCCAGCACACATTATAATTTTATACAAGGTGGCAGCAGATGCCATGCATGCCAGTATCAAAGTAACATTTACAAAATTCAGGATTTACAATTGGTTCTTTGGTAACTAAAGTCAGAAATGTGACAGCTATCTTTGAGCAAAATGATTGCCATTTGCCAGTCAGCACACTGTTATTTGTTTTTTTTTTCCTTTCTGGGTTACATTCAGAATCAGATTTGATAAAATATAAAATGCTGGAATCAATCATACAAAATTTCTCTACTGAATATGAAAACCAATTTTACAATATCAATATTATTTTACTCTAAACTATATAGAAAATGAGATATTCAAATAGTCAATCCGAACAGCTCAATAAGATATTCATATTAAAGTGTGTTTAGAGAATAATTTTACATTTTATGGAAAATTTTTACTATTTTTTTAGATAGATTTTTAGAAAAAATGTGGAAGTCTAACTCTCAGAAGTAATGATTTTGTTACTGTCTAAAAAAGATAAAGAAAAAAAATATTTTTTTAGATAGTTACAAAATCACTACTTCTCGACTATCCAAAAACAGTAATTTTGTACATATTTTAAAAAATAGTAAAAGAAATTATAAAATTATAAAATTTGGTAGCTAAGCACATTTTAATATAGATATCACGTTAAGCGGTTCGGATCGACTTTTTGAACATCGAGAACGGAAATAAAGGTGTGGGGTATGATTGAGGCACAAAACCAATAGTGCAATTTAACCCTACTCATTTTCTATATAGTTTAGTAGTGAAATAATATTGATACTGTAAATTGATTTCATATTCAGTACAAAAATTTTATGTGATTGATTACAGTATGTGTTTGATCTTATAGTTCAAAGTACAATCACTGCTTCTCGACCATTTAAAAACAGTGATTTTGTGTATATCTAAAAAAGTAGTAAACTTTTTTCAAAAAAATGTAAAATTAATTCTCTAAGCACATTTTAATATGAATATCATGTTGAGCGATTCAAATTGATTGTTTGAATTTTGAAAACAAAGATAAAAAAATGTGAGATATAATTAGAGCACACAACCAACAGTGCATTTTAACCCTACTCATATAAAATTATGTACTACCACAGAAATTTTGAATCGCCTTAATTTACTTCTTTTATTATCAAAAGCTAGATTGAAAGTTGAAATATGGAAAGAAAATATATTGCTTATGTTAGAAAACATTGTTTATTAGTTCAAAATATGGAGCCCAAACGAACCAAAACTGCCACTGGTCTTGGTTTTTCTTTTTCCAAGTGCTGTTCTGTGCCCTTAAAAAAATGTACCAGGTGCGCTTGTAGGAGGAAAAATCCTGTTATATTTGGACTAATAATAAGAGAGAAGAAATCGTACCGTAAGAATTAAATGACAAGAAGTTCCGTAGATTTTCTTTTATAACATTTTTTTTGTAACTTGAAATGAAACCACCAAGTCAAAAATTGGTCTTCTTCTTCTTAAATAGAAGAATAGCGATACAGCACATGAAATTTCCTATAAAAAAAAAAAAGTAAATATGAAATCAACACAGGTGTGGCGAAAAATCCGAAAATTTTACTAATATCCAAAAAAATATTAAATTTTAAAATCTACACCATATGCAGAGGAATTTCAAAATATGTCTAAACCGCAAAAAAATTCTGCGGTAATTCAGTCTAAAACTGCAAACTCATTTATGGTTCTAAGTTTTTCTAATTAAACATAAATGTTTATAATTTATTTGTTTTTTGTATTGAAAAATTAGTAATATTTTATATATTTCTTTGAAAATAGATGGAATACTATATGATTTGATTTATTAGAAAGACTGCGACAAATAATCCGGATCAACATTTTTCAGGCCAGATTTTTTGCGGCCAGATTATATAGTATTCCATCTATTTTCAAAGAAATATAAAAAATATAAAAAATATTACTAATATTTTAATTAAAAAACAAATAAATTATAAACATTTCTGTTTAATTAAAAAAAATTAGAACCGCAAAAAACATTTCCAAAACCGCAAATTTTTTTGCGGTTTTAGACTAAATTACCGCAGAAAATTTTTGCGTTTTAGACAAATTTCGAAATTATTCTGCATGGGGTGTAGATTTTGAAATTTATTTATTTTTGGATATTAATAAAAATTTCGGGCAAGAAATGGTATTAGAAGAAAAAGCTTCCTGTCAGAGAACACATCTTTTTTTATGCTTTTTTATCGTTTTTCACCCTCTCTTTTTTGCCAATATTGGAGTGACAGGAAGTCAAAGTATCAAAAGCGATCGAGTTCGTTTTCGCATGATACTACTATTAATATAATTGTTGCGTTGAAAAATTGGTAAGCGGTCTTCCTCGACATCTGTTCCTCTGCGGCGCTCCTCAGTGTCTCCAATTGTGCATCTATTGATGGCATCGAAAGCTCTCATGAGCATAGTTACAAGATTCGGAAGCTCTCATCGAACTCATGTTGGGTCTCTCATGTTGGGTCTAGATTCGAACCCCACCGAGCTAACTTGTCCAGCTCAATTTGGGATTCTCTGTGACTTTGTTCTTATAATCCGTGAAAATAAGGATTAGTATCTGTTCCAACTGTACTAATTTTAACTTTGGACATTTTGGATCAGTAGCACTATTACTGGTCGTCCTATCAGTAAAAAAATCAGATACTCTTTCTATTTTTCTCTTTTTTTTGTTATTTTCTATAGAAAAAAATTCTTCCTCTCTGTGACTTTGTTCTCATAATCCTTGAAAATAAGGGTTAGTATCGGTTCCAATCATACTAATCTTAACTTTCGACATTTTGGATCGGTAACGCTATTATTGGTCTTTCTATCAGTAAAAATATCAGATACTCTTTCTGTTTTTTTCTTTTTTTTGTTATTTTCTATAGAAAAAAATTCTACCTTCTTTCTCTCGAGTGGTCGATGAAGAAATAGAATCACATGGAGTGGATCTTAACATCAATAAAAGAAAATGACCTATTTGTTATTTATTATTTGAATTTGAATTTGCCTACTTTAATGAATGAAAACGCGCATGACAATAAAATATTATCATCTTACATATATATGTCAGTTTGTGCCCTTACAAGTAATTATCCATCCACTAATCACTGATTAACAAAGTCATATTAACCGCGCATTTTATATCTTTATTTTCAATGTTTAAACTGTCGATATTCATATTAAATATGCTTGGAGATCAAATTTTACAATTTTTGAAAAAAAAAATTTACTATTTTTAAGATAGGTAGGAAATTCCTTATTTTGAAAGGTCTAGAAAGAAACAGTGATTTTGTATCTATCTTAAAAAAATATTAAAATTTCAAAAATTATAAAATCTGGATATCATGTTGAGAGATTCAGATTGATAGTGTGAACTTTAATAACGAAGATATTAAATATGAGTTATGATGAGGTATGATTGAAACTCTCATCTTCTAACAAATAGATTTTCAAGACGTGATCAAAATTATATCTTCTATATGTTAGACTTTCTATAAAATTAATTTTTTTTATTTAAAGGTTTTTAATAAAAATATGGAATGTCAGAAAAAAAAATAGGTACATATGAGAAAGAATGGCTTACAAATAATATTTAAATGTATGTTTCATGTCTTATTACGTATTTGAACTTAAGCAAATATTAATATATTTGATGAATAAAAAGTTATGATATATGCATTTAATTTGACTTGTTAATTTGATATTAGAATAAAACGGACTTAAAATGCATATATCATAATTTATGAGTGTTTATAAATCTTGAATAAGGGTATTTTGTTTCAAAATCAATAACGATATTAAAAACATGTATTATTGTTTCAACTTTCAAACAAGGACACCTTCATTGAGCATGAAGAAAGGTTAAAAATGTTGTAACGTAGCAGTCGCCAATAATGTGCTTACATTGCTAGAATAAAATTAGTAGTTCTGTCAAAATTGATAGCATTGTTAGTATAAAATTAGTTGTTCTGTTAAAATTTATAGCATTGCTAGAATAAAATCAGTAATTCCGTTTAAATTGCTAGCATAAGAGCATCTGCATCCCTTAAACTATTAGAGTTTCTAATCTGACGTGGCAGTTGCTAAACCAGTTTCAAAAATGCAGATGAATTTCTTATTTAGCAACTTTGCTCAATAATTTCTTATTAAGAAATCGTTTATAAATTCTGACGTGGCAAAACGATTGGCCTGTATTCGCTAAAATTAGTTTAATTTACTGCTGATGTGGCTTATCAATTTTAATTTACTGATAATGTGACTTATTAGAAACTCTAAAATTAGTTTCAGAGATGTAAATATTTAGAAACTCCATATTCTATAATTTCTTAAAAGCAATTGACAGTTATTTAGAAACTCTAAGAGTTGCAGGGATGTAGATGCTCTAATATTAATATTATTAGTCATGTTTACATTGGGGTATCAATGTAAATACATTTTGGTAGTTAATAATTTTATAATATATGTATATAATAAATTGCAATGCGTACTGAAGCCGTTAATTTATTGCATTTACACAGAGGGCGTCATGATTTGCGCTCGAGTTGATTTCCTCGCTTCTGCAGTTCTGCTCCTCTGTGCTTTATTAAATAGTGCCCCCATTTAAAACGGGAATAATAATGGATCCAATCGAACAGGCACTTACGGAATTAAAAATGGCACAAATTTGGCGCCTTGCGAATGTTGGGTTTGTTTGTAGGGATTTGTCGGTTCCCTAGATTCTCGTTCTTGGGCTCCGAGTGCGTGTTATGTGGTGCGCTTCTTGGCAAAACTGAATTCGCATCCTCTGAGATATCTCTTATTTTGCGTGACATTTTAGAAATTCTCAACCGTTCAAATGCGTTCTGCACAAATCTCAAAACCCAAATAATACTGACGTCGGTCACGCAAAATATGAGATATCTCAGAGGATACGTACTCGGCAAAACTGGTGTCTGGTGCTGTACTTTGTATTTCTACAAAGTATATATTTCGCATGGTTATTTCTGGGATAATCGAGGCTGTGTATGAAGTTAGGAACAAAGCTGAGCCTGAGCATTTAGTTGTGGCGTTTTAGTTTGAATATAATTAAATTTCAGTTGAATCGCATTTTATTAACAATTGTTAAAAAAACCGTTATATCATTTTTTTTAATATCCAACATTAAATAAAATTTAATAGAAATGTCCACGTTTTTTGACAAATTTTAAAAAACTGGGCGGCCAAGAAAAGAATTGGGTAAGCCGAGGATTTTTTTTTCCCCTTTGAAACAGTCTATAAAAGTCATGTTTCTCTCTCAACTCACTCACAACTCACTTAAACCCAAAATATAGTTTGTTAGCCAAAAATGTTTATTTCAGGTGGAAAGTTTAAGACTGATTCAATCAGAGTTTATTACAACAAAGATCTAACATATTTATTAATGGTTAATGATGAAACCTCAATTCGGAACTTGAAGTCTCTGATTTACGATTACACTGGTTATAACTCAGAAGGTGGAACTTAGAATTGGTAACCCAAGTGAATATTGGAATACTCCCTAAACCGTTGCTTTTCCAAATTGTCAATACTAACAGACGCACCATGGAGAGGCCTGTACGGGCGGTTAAAGGTGATTGGAAGTATGATGATGGAACTCTACGTAAAGAGAGTTCCGATTGAGTCAGGAGTTGGAAGTTTTGGCCAAAATTCGGTTGAGCCAAATTATGAATCAGAACCATAACAATACATTCAAACTGCTCATTGTTTTATACCTGATCCATAACCATACACTC
This sequence comes from Carex parvula, assembly GCA_025461045.1. Lineage (NCBI taxonomy): Eukaryota > Viridiplantae > Streptophyta > Magnoliopsida > Poales > Cyperaceae > Carex > Carex parvula. The sequence goes on along the minus strand of JAJGRW010000242.1, from coordinate 50,355 downwards.
AATTCACTCCACCAGCACCCCGATGATGACACCAAATCATATAGCGGAAATCACTATTTTTTTATCCGAAAAATGACGAAAATCGAATGCAAAATAGACATTTTCCCTATTTATTTACTGCAAACGTGTTTTTGAGTTATTTTAGCAGGTTTTGGAGAAAGTTGCGTATTTAGGCAAAAAATAAAGCAAAAATGTCATATTTAGGCGATTATTGAAAATGCGCCAAAATGGGACATCACATGGAGCATACAACACTTCACACGAAGTGCACAACATACGAAATGGAGAAATTACAAGAAAATCCGATAAGTCAGAAGACCCTGCGGCCTCCTCCATGCCGTACGTGGCATAGCCCAGATACCGCACGGGTTGGCAGGCCAGGCCTTCTTGGTCTTTTCTGATAGGCCTTCTAGAAGCATCGGGGATCCAGGAACCGATGCACGTGGATGATCAAGAGGAGGAGGAAGAGGAGCTTCAGTTGGGGTATCAGATGGTACTGCCGTCCACCTGCTAGGTTGGATCTCTCTGGTCGACGCCGTCGTCGTTAGGTTTTCTATATTTTTTTTAGTTAGATGGATTTGTAGTATTTTATGTTTGGGTTGTTAGATTTTATGTTCTAGACTTATTATTTAGATTATTTAGTTTTGTTGTTTATCTAGTCGAACAAAATCAAATTTATAACATTAAACAAAATTATAACAAATAAAACTACAATAAAATTATAACAAATTATAAAACATTAAAACAAATAATATTATAATCGTCAATTATAAAATTATAACTGTAAATTATTATAAAAATTATAACCATAAATAAAAAAAATTTAACAAAATTTTAACATAAATATAGTAATACAACATTTAAGAAAAAAGATTACATACCAAACCGCCCCTCAGTGGGACGGTCTGGTATTGAGAGCTGACTGTCCTTCACTGGGGTGGTTTGGTATTAGGAGCTGACCACTTTAATATGGGGCGGTTAGATTATTTTTAAATTATTTTACGTTGGAGGGCAGATTTGATTATTTTTTTTAGGGTATTAATAAAAATTTCTGTAGCTTTTACAAAGCATGGCAGAACGGATGTCAAATCAATACTGAGAATGAGATCCGTTTATCCTGTTTGGAGCGTCAGCAAAAGAGATGTCAGGACTCAGGATCAGGATTTGTGGTGGTCGCTTACATGGTTATCAACCTTGTCAGAAAACTCAAAAGCTTCATTAGTTCCGTACTTGTCATTGATTTAGTTGATTGTGTTCAGAAGATTTGGACGATTATTTAAATTACAAGTGATAATGGGAGCAATTGATTTAATCTTGAGAATTTATTTCTAACACATTTGATAAAGATTTAACACACTGAGTTGTACTGAACATAGTGACATAATTCGCGTATTATACGCATATAATTTGTTTTTTGGACGTAACCGAACCGAACTCTGAATAAAATGCAAAGAAGGAATAATATGTTTTTTTCGCGAATAAAACGTGTAAAAACGTGAGTTGACGAATTATTCGCGATAAAAATACGAAAAAATGTGAAAACTTTTTTTTTGAATTCTTTTTCAAAATTTTTTTTTTTACGGTTTTTTTGGGTTTTTTTTTTTTTTGGGCTTCCTTGTTGTACTTCACGAATTATACCCGAATCACAAATTTTTGATCTCGCCGAACCGAATCCGAACTTTTTATTTGTCACTATGGTACTAAAAATGCAGAAACCACACGGGAGGCCACACGGAAATGCAGTATACCGAACCAAATATTCAGTACATCCTATAACCGAATGTTAGATTCAGTCTAGTGTTTTTTCAATAGGTATTTATCAAATGATTCGCAATTTAACCCTTATATTTCAAATGAATAGTATTTATCAATTGATTGAAACAAATAGGACCGATCATATATTCATATGCACAAGCGGGAGATGCTGAAGATCACCCAAAGTCCCCCGAACCCAAAGTGTAACATGGTTCTCCAGCAATGGAGGCATCCATTTAGATCTGCTGTGGCCGTCTCCAAATTGCATGTGATGAACCAATACATGGCTCTCCCAACTTTTAGAAACAACAAAATTGAGGGGGCTGATGCTGTCCTGGATGGATCCGACTCCGCTGCTTTTCTTAGAGAAAAGCAGCGTCCTCCTTTTCCGATCCGAACTATTTAAAAATTTGCATTCACGTATCTCGATAAAATAACTTTTTCATACACAAATCTCAACGAATTTGAATGGTTCGGATCGGAAAAGGAGGGCCCTGCTTTTCTCTCAGAAAAGCAGCGGAGTCGGATCCGTCCTGGATAGACACTAACTATTTCACGTATATAGAATAAGTAATGATGAAATCGATGATTTTTTTTATGAAGGCTACGAAAATAAGTAGAGAAAAGAAGAAACAAAAAATCTCTCAAGTCTTTATAAAAAATCTGAATTTTGAGGAAAAATAAACAATTTAATTTTTTTAAACGAGTCCAGCAACAGTTAAATTTTCCATTTATGTTTTGTAAACTTGTCCACATTCTAGGAATCGAATGCTTTATTCTATCCACGTTTTATCTTAAAGAAAAACAGAAAATCTTAAAAGATATCAATAGCAAAATATATGCTTTAGTACAAACCAGTAAATATACATACTTCACTGTTGATAACATTCACTAACAGAGGCGGATCTAGGAATTATGTCAGAATAGGCACTAATCGGGTTCAAATTCATTAACTTATCGGGTACACAATTGCAACTCAATCCTTATAATTATATTTATTATACACTATTATTATCACAAAATCGATTAATACAGCACTGAAATATTTTTCCTAAGCTAATTAAAAATTCATTTGGCACAATTCAATGTGAGGCTGTTCTTAGCCAATTAGCAATTAAAGTCAAAACTTAGATAAAAAATTTAACCGAAATATAAGTATTGAATAATAAAAGACACAAAAAGTTCAGCGACCCATTTCCTTAGAATTGTAATAATATGTCTCACCGTCAGACCTTTCTTGTTCTCTTATTCTCTTTCATTATATTTACAAAATAGAGTATCGCATATTTGAGAAAAAAACAAATACGCATAATCAACCAAAACTCGAAAGGAATCAGTCCAAGAATCGGACTAACTCAGACCAAAAATAAGCACATTGAACAATTAATACTGAATCAAAATTAAAAATTCAAATCAAGAGGTAAGTACTTGCCTACCCCAATCTCTACATGGTTCCGCTAATGTTCACCAAACTTAAAACCCAATTACGTTATAAAGAACCATATCATAGGCAATAGCTTTCGTATTAAATTTTGAGTGAGGTTATATAGTAATATGCATATTACATATCGATTCGTGCTATGAATCTATATCTTTACTTTCAAAATATCAAACCGTCGAATCAAATCGTCAAACATAGCCTTCATTAAAAAATGTATTTGGATATTAAATTTAAAAAATTCAAACCGTCGAAACATGATCTTTATTAAAAAAAATGTACTTGGATATTAAATTTCAAATTTTGTAGAATTTTTTTTACTATTTTAGTATATAGATAGAAAATCACTATTTTTGGATGGTTCATAATTTTTAAATCAAGTAATTTAAATTGAGGAGGGTTCCAATGCCTCCATTTTTCATGCCTCCACCATGCCTCCATTTTTAAAACTTTAATAACTCAAAATTTAAAACTTAAAAGTCAAAATAAAACCGTTGGATATGATCTATATCATTTTATCTATGCACGTGTAAAAAATTATGACATTTCAATTTTATTTTGGTTGTCATCAAGAGCTTGTAAAAAACGTACTAATGTGGATAATTTCTAGACGTTGATTTTTCAACTTATTGATTCACATAAAAACAAAATCAAAATGTGATAATTTTATGTGCACATAAATAAAATGATGTAGATCATATCCAACGGTTTTATTTTGACTTTTAAGTTTTAAATTTTGAGTTATTAAAGTTTTAAAAAATGGAGGCATGGTGGAGGCATTGGAACCCTCCTCATTTAAATATTTAAAAATATAAAATTTGATTTGCAGCTATATTTTTATACAAAGATTATATTAAGAGGTTTAGATCGATTATTTGAACCTTTAAACCGAGAACACAAGTTCAAAGCAATCTGTATTAGCACATTACCTTATCCTCTCTGAATTTTTATTTTTAATATAAAGGCCCGTATTAATTGTCAAAGGAAGGCAACAGCCAACAGGTCATACATTCGACATAATTACGAAACTGCCATGTCAGCATAAGTTGTTTTCTGTCAGTGGTCCCAGCCTAGCCTAGTCGACGCGTTATACGCCGCTAGAGAAGCGCAAAAGCTAACAGAATTTGGCTCCATCATCCACTCATCATATCATTCCTTTATTTATTTCTTTCTACCTTTGTTTCTTCTTTTCTTTTTGAAAAGGTGATTTACTTAATCAGCACTAATTTCCAAATAAAGGTAATGTTAAAGCTATTGTAAAACAGACCGATTTTTTTATTAATACCCTTAAAAGAAATTAACAGATATGTTCTCAGTTTTCAAAAAAATCAGAAATATGCTATGACCGCTCCAATGTGGGGCGGTCCTCTTCCAAAGCCGACCACCCCACAGTGAGGCGGTTGATAATTATTTTTTTTAGAGATTGGTTAGTATGTATAGAATGATTTCGGTCTTACTGCTTTTGTGATTTCTATTATTTTTTTTTTCTCTTTTTGAATACTTTTATTGTTTGATTTTGGTCTATATTGGTCACATAGTAAATCTGATACAATCAGAATCCCAAATCCATTAAGAATAAGTAAATAAATAAATATTATTTGAGTTATTTCAAAGCTAAATGTATCACGTACATTCAATTTGAAATCCGAATGTATCTGTCTAAAATAACTCACTCTGAGAGGACGAACTTTGACCGACCATAACTTTTTGTAGGAAACTCTTTTTTGAGCATTCGACCACTTTTTGGAAATTTGTGGAGGAGATATGTATTTTGAAGATAAACTAAGGTTTGTCTTACAAAATGTCTCACACACTTAGAATTACAAAAAAAAAAACATCGTTTAGGACCTCAAAATTGCAATTGAAATTTCTGAAAATAACGGTAAGTGAAAAACTTATCATATAAACTTTAAACTTCAATCTAAGTAGCTCAATAAATTGGTTTTATAATGAACTTGTAGAATATCAATTTTTACTATTTTTGGAATTTTTTTACTATTTTTTATGATTTATGAAAGATGACACAAAATGGATAAAAGAAAATTGTCAAAATTTTATGAAAGAGAACAAGAATATATTTTCTTGGTACATGGGTTCTATACAATATCTAAGGTTCAGCTCTAGTGTCACACATATATATTTTATTTGTCATATATTCTATTTACAAAATCAAAAAATATGAGTATCAAAAAGAGAGAAAAAAAAAGAAAAAAAATCATAAAAGCAGCGAGACCAAATTACTTTTAATGTTTATATGTAAAACATTTATTCTATACACACTAAACAATTCTATAAAAAAAAATCATAGACAACCGCTCCACAGTGGGGCAGTCAGGGCATATTTAGAATTTTTGAAAAACTGATGGCAGATCTATTTTTTTTAAGGGTATTAATAAAAAAATTGGCAAAACAGATCATGTGATACGGTAAAAATCTAACAAAAATTTATTGTTCTTTTGTAAATATGATATTATTTGTACGTAGGAATCAATAAAATTTTAAAGCATATCTTTACCTATTAAAAATAGATAAATGGATTATGAGATATCATCACTTGCCACATAAATATTTTTATATTTTATGTTGGTATCCTTGACAATCGGTTAAATTTAAAATCTTAATATGCGCTAAAGATTAAATCTTAATTTGCGCTAAAGAGTTCATACTCGGCCGTCTTAATTTGAAGATAAAAGTCAAAGAGGCTTAATCCTGAGATAGAAGCGCCTTAATTCTCGCTAAAGGAGATTAAGATTTGGTCGGGTAGAGGATTAAGATTTGGTCAAATGTAAGCTAAAGGAGATGGTCTTAATCCTCCCTAAAAAGCCGGTGTTCTTAAGGATTAAGCGACTAAGAAAACTAACGGAGATAAAACAAGAAGGCGTAAGGAAGCTTAAGGAGACTTAATATTTTTCAAATCAAACTGAAAATATATTAAAAATAGAAAATGTAGGCATGTCGGGTTTATATTAGTTTGGTTATATTTTATATTAATTAAGTGTAATTTGATTCGTCAACAAATCTCAAATATGAATCATTAAATTTTTTTAAGTCCTGCATATAAATTATATATTTTTTCTTGTATATAATATCCATAAGTAAATATTATTTATCAACTATCAGATTTATAAAATTATAAATAATTTTTTACATCTATCAAAATTATTTCAGTGAGGCTATGGATTTGTATCTCTATTTTTAAAGTTCAAACATTCAACCTAAACAGTTAAAGATGATCTCCGTATGAAAATATCCACATATACTAAATTATACTTTTTTTTTAAATCGCTAGGAAATTACTTCATCTAAAATTTCTATCTATTTTTTTAAATAGATAGAAAAAGTAGTAACTATTTCTTTTTTACTATTCTCACAGGGGCGGAACTAGGATTTCCGTCAGGAGGGGGGCAAAAAAATATCGAATCGGGTTAAATCTATTAATCAATTAGGTACTCGATAAAAAACAATGTTTTAACTTATACTTTCCAATGCCTTGACTTGTAATTTCTGATACTCTGATTTATAATTCTAATTACCAATCAAAATTCAACATATTTATTTCAATTTTAACTCTAAATTTAACTCAAATTACAAATTAAATGTTCAGAGGAGGACAAAATGATTTTCAGGAGAAGCAAAATCGGTCGGAACCGATAAATCTTCACTAAAACTCAAAATCCAAAGAAAGACAGCTGCCCCTGAAACACTCTGGGTCCGCCCGGGTATTCTCAACCAACACTGTTCGTTAGTGGTGTTATTATTGATCTTATCTCTATCCGGTGCCAGAGCTGATTTTAAACGAAATTGGAGGGGCAACAAATGTATCTTTCCCTTCTTGTAAGGTAGAAGCAAGAAAAAGGCAAAGCAACTATCAACATCAGTTACATCACCCATTTTATTATTTCTTGTCGCTATGTAAAGGCATCATCTCTATATTTGACTTCTATGAGTTGGATGATATGATATAAACATGTCAAAATTAAATCCGGATTCAAAATAAAGAGGGAACCTATCTTTAGAAGCATCCCTGATTCGCGATGGGGTAATTATGTTTGTACTCGATTGGACACGCTTTAAAATTTAATTGGATAGCTTACGTGTTAAGCTACTATAAGTCGAAAAATTGCATTCGGGATGTTAAGGTTTCAACTTTCAAATATCGATCATTGCATCTGATATTATCAAAATTCTATGAATCTTCTTCGATACTAAAAAAAAAAATTGGAGAAAATCTTTTCTCAATTAATATTTCAAGATGAAAATCTCAGTTAGTTTATTGGATTGTACGGGAGGTCGAACGGTTGAAATTCGATATTCGTAACAGTAACAGTGTTGTAAAATAACGATATACGCTCATCGGGCTGGACGGATGGAATACCGTCAAATAATAAATCGGTATACAGTCGATTAATCAGAATTTTACGATTTTGTATAAAGTTATGTGCATATGTTTATAAATTATTAAAAATAGTTATTTTAACTCATCAAGCTTATCAAACAAACTTATCTTAACTTAATTTTCTTGTTAATTAATAAAGTTTCATGAAATTGTTATTTAAAGAAAAATCCAGATAAGATAAGACAAAGTATGTAACGAATTAATCGAATAAATTGTCCGATTTGACGGACTAAACGGCCCAATATATATAATGAACCGTGACTCAATAAATAACTGACTATAAGGACCACGGGTCTTGTAATAACAAAAAAACGACTAAACGGTAATAAAACGGCTAATTAAAAGGAAATAAACATGAATAATCGTCCGATTAATCAGAAAAATCCACAAACACACATCTACATAGTCTATACGTTATGATTTGACCACTGCCATCGACTAAACGGCCAACCAGCCCTTTTTTACAACACTGATTCGTTATGGATATGAATGAAATTTCTTTGGATATACAAGCTAGCCAAATCTACTTACAATTGAAATAAGTTGGCAAAAGAATTATATTTTTTGTTTTGTAAATTGTGAGAGTGTAATGATAGAGTGAAACCAGGGAAAGCAAAGCAAGCACGAAACAAAGAAGAAGAAAGATGATTGGATGAATGATAAAAAAAAGAAAGATGATTGGATGGGACCATCTTAGTCAATGTACCGTTGCATGAGTAGTATGAATCACATGAGTTGAGTTGAGTTGAGACTAGTAAACGAGAAAGTAGCCGTTTAATTGGGAAATAGCCCGTTGCACTATCTGTGTTTGATTCCTGATTTCCTGTGGCATGAAACCAGCCCAACATATAGAAGATTCTATGTGGCATCAGTAGATGTTTATTTGGTACTACCATTTACTAACATTTTCTTCAACTAGAAGAGAGAAAAAAAATTGTGGTATTACTGTTGCCTCTTTGTTTAAATGTTTCTTTGTTTTCGTGCTCTAATAATGTTCTATATTTTTATTTTTGTTTTTAAAATTCAAACAGTCAATCTAAACCATTTAACTTAATCTCGATATTAATATGTGCTTGGAGACAATATTTTATATTTTTTTGAAAATATTTTTCTCTTTTTTAAATAGATGCAAAATCGGAATTGAACCATCCAAAAACAGTAATTTTGAACAAATCTAAAAAATATTAATTTTTTTTTTCAAAAGAATGTAAAATTTGTTCGCGAAGCACATTTTAATATGGGGATCAAGTTGTGTGGTTCGGATTAATTGTTTGGATTTTGAAAACAGAGATAAAGATATGAGGCAAGATTGGAACACGAAAACAATAAGGCATTTAAACACTACTCTTGATAATATTGTTTAAATAAAAAATATTAAAAATTTGCACCTTTTCAACATCATTTGCTTAGGCGTGCATTAAATTAATTTATCCCAATCATATATTTTGTGCCAGCATATGAAACTATACAAAAAATTTAATGGTTTATTTCAAATGATATTGATGAATGGCCAAATAATTACTCAAGGAGCCCACGAGCATTATCCTCAAAAATAATTACTCAAGGAACAAACATTGACATGCATTATACACATCCATAGTTTTAGATTTTCAATTCAAATATCTTTTGGGATGATTATGTAACAATATTAAATGAATATACCATGCATGCTAAAATTAATTTTGGTATATTTTATTTTCAAAATATACCATGCATGCTAAAAAACTGTATGATAGATGAAGGATTGCGACACCACAATAATTTGGTATAAAAAACTGTGACAACTCACAACATCACTTTTTATTAATATTTTAAAATTTCATAATATATATTGGTCTTTATTTTTTATTTTTATTTTTACAAGAGAAGTGTTATTCTAATAATTCGTAATTATTTTATGACCAACTTTGATAGATAAATTATAGTTCGCTTTATCTTAATTCCATAATCTTGTATAACATGAACTAAAAAAAATCATATAAATTTTTTGAATCAAGTCCCAACCAAAGCAATATATATGATCACTAACGAATACGAATTTAGATATGGATTATAATTAGATAGTTACCGATTTATACAAAATAAAAATACGAAACAACAATAAAATGTAGATGTATTGGAATAATAAAATAGAAACTTTTAACAAAATTGATACTAATCTTGTATATCATAATTTGATATTCATTTTAAAATAACAAGTATATACAATACAAAGATATCCCAAAAGACAGGTTTCAATGACACAGTTATTTTTGTGCCACAAAATGCCACAACTCATTTTTTCATTTAGATTTTAAAATTAAAATCTGAAACCAAATTATTAATCTTGTTCAATTTCTATAAGAGATCCGTCTATGTAAAAGTTTTAATTTTTGAAGTTTCATGTTAGATGAGGATGTAAAAAGAGCAATGTATTTAATTTTATCTATCCTAGTTGAATAAATCTCTTTGTATATTGACCACTAGATATAGTTCAAAATAAAATTTTGAATTATAAAACTTTACTGATACAGATATCTCATAAGTGCATTTAACAAAAATACTAATAACTTAAATTAGGGTACACATTTTGAAATGACAGTTTTTAATTCATATAGAGCACAGACAATAGAGTTAAAACCGAAATTTTTATTTATACCATTTTATGAAAAAAATAAACCAAAGCAACCCTAATTTTGGGTTTTTTTGGATTCTACCTAGGCCGCAGAACACCCGTGCGGCCCTATTTAATGGGGTCTGCACTATGCCGATGCGGCCCCTGGCTATATAAAGGGGTCGCTGGTTCCATTTTTGATATCCATTCTTTGAAGCTTTCAATCCCTTCGAGCTCGGGTAAGTTTTCTTCTTCTTCTTCTAGCTTTAATTTTTAGTTTAGGGTAGTAATTAGTTTTAGGGTTTAGGTTTAGAATTTAGGTTTAGGATTTAAGTTTAGGATTTAGGGTTTAGAATTAAATATTAATTTAGAGTTTAGAACCAAATTTAAATAGAATTGTACCGAAATTTAATTAGAATAAGACCAAAATTAATTGTTTGAGCACCAAAATTAAACTAGACTTGTACCAAAATTTAATTAGGTTTATGTTACCAAAATTAATTGTTTGAGCACCAAAATTAAATTAGACTTGTACCAAAATTTAATTAGGTTTATTTTATCAAAATTAATTGTTTGAGCACCAAAATTAAATTAGACCAATACCAAAATGTAATTAGGTTTATTTAACCAAAATTAATTATTTGAGCACTAAAAATAAATTAGACAAATTCCAAAATGTAAGCAGGGTTATTTTACCAAAATTGGTGCCAACACTAATAGCAAAAAATTATCAAATACAACATGACATCTAGTAGAGATATACCGTCTTCCAGTAGGGATGTACCATCTTCCAGTAGAGGTACACAACATGGCCCTATAGCCACTCCGTACGAGATGTCCCAGTACATCGACAACGCATTAGCAGATGTTCCGGGTATCTGGAGTCGCATTGACAGGGTCAACGACTTCTTGTGGTACTCGAACGCGGAGCACCGGATTCTAGAGGCTGCCACTGGGGTAAGTTCTAAATTAGTTATATTTATAAAAATACTAATAACATCATGTTTTCCTATGAATATTGAATGAACTTGACCTGAATTTTTAATTAAATGCAGGGTTTGAATGCGGTTACGGTTCGTCACAACCGCATGTGGTTAAAGTACCAGCCGGCATGACATTGCATGCGGTTATGGAGGTACATTTCGTGCGATGAGATTGTTTCAGCTATCCCAGATGGCCGAGGAGAATCATGATGAGGGCTTATCTTCCGGGCTCATTGAGCGATGGAGTCCAGAGACACACACCTTTCATCTCCGTCATGCTGAGATGACATATTCGACGAGCCTGATATCTACGTCTCATATGCTGGTGATGAGGCATTGTTTGCACCCGTTCAGGATGTTGAGACCGTTGGTCAGGCGTTTGACCGAGGTACTGAGGCATTGCGCTGAGCCGCAGACTAGGCCATGCCTAACCAAGATGCCGAGGTATATTTGTAATTAAAATACATAACTGTGATTTTTTTTTCAAAATTCTTGAATAACTAATTTGTAAGTTACTGCAGGGTGAGGAGGAGGAGCCGTTGGGGTACGATATCTCCACAGATTTTGGCACAGAGGGAGATAGACTGTATTATCGGGATTACAATTCGACTCAGACGGTACCTCCTGCCTATCAGCCAGGGTATGTTCAGACAGAGCCCTTCCCGGAGTTTCCTGGGTCATCCGCATAGCAGGCATCGTACCCTTCGCTCCATGATGACCCCATAGCCAGACATGCATTTTTATTCACGCAGGGTCAGTCTGGACATACTACGATTTTTGGTCCTGAAGTCCAGCAGACATCCGAGATTGAGGAGGTTCATGACGAGCTGGTTCAGGCAAAGGATGTCCAGGTGGAGGATGACGACTCTCTAAACTCATCAGATACCGCCGAGATGCCACTGTCCAGGCGGGGTTGGGGGTTCTGGAAGAAGAAACAAAAGACAATATTTAGTCCTGACCCGTAGGTTTTGATTTGTACTTTGTTAGATGTTTTGTGAGATACTGGGACTTATTTGTGAGATACTATCACTTATTTATTTTTTGCTTTGTTATTTTTTTATTTGTTTTTTGTTATTTATTCAATTTGTTTATTATATCATTATTTCTTTGTACACAAACGATATGACAAACGAACGACATTTCCAAAATATTTGATCCTACAAGCGAAAAATATTTTGCCAATAAACAACATTGAAAACAAAAACCAAAACAAATAAAACAAATTTTAAAAACTAAAACCTAAACGAATAAAACAAAAACCAAAACAAAAATAACAAATTTCAGATTTAAAAAAAAGGGGCTGTAATGGTGTAGTGCGGACCCCTTGCGGGGGCCGCATCGGCATAGTTCGGACCCCATTAAATGGGGTTGCACGGGTGTTTAGCAGACTGGGTAGAATCTGAAAAATCCGAAATTAGAAGTGTTTTGGTTTATTTTTTTTTTCAGAAAATGTTATATATAAAAATTTCGGGAGTTAAAACTACCCTAGGTATACTTTGTGCTCTGCATGAATTAAAATCTATCCGATTAAAATGTGTACCTTAAATTAGCTGTTTAAATTTGAATTCGAACAAAATAATATAACTCTTGACACCAAACCTTCCTTTGTGTTTTATGTTCTACTATTGTTATATTTTAGTTGCTTTAATAAACAATGAATTCTTGTATATGCCAAACGGATTAAAATTAAATCAAATTGTAGGAAAATGAAATCGGAATGGTACTCCATAGGCAAACATTTTATTTTTGCAAATAAGCCCCGCTCCATTGAAAGAAGGGGGGTCGATGTAATAATTTTTTGCACTGTTTCATTCTTGCCGAACGCTTTATGCCTAACATAACTATTGCTAAATAAGGTACATTTAACATCACGACTTCTCATTAAAGATTGCTACATGAGTTCTCATTTAAAGTTGTGAAATTTTTGGTTTAATTTCAAAGAACCCCTTGACAGTACAATACAATTCTGAAAATAAATTGGATTGTAATTAATCGATAATTAACTTGATAATTTTGACAATGTCTATCAATCCTAGTGAAGATTTTTATTTTTTTTTATCAGGAAAAAGAGTATTGCGTAAGATTTATAGATTGATCATGTATGAAATTTATGTAAGTCGAGTGTATTTTATATTCAATAAAAAGCTATTGAATATGAGCTGCGTCAAATATCAAATCATCTAATGCATATATAGTAAATTCGCTTAATTATTATTATTTCTTATCTCTATTTTTATATTAAGCACGTAGATTCCGCCAGCGTTGTTGATTAAAATATGAAATTTTAGATTGAATATTAGTCCTCCGATTAAATATTCTGATTATGTGCAACTTTCTAATTGATCATGATTTTTTCTATTTTTTAAATATCATTTGAGGAATTTTAAATGAATTGATAATTAATTATTTATGTCTTCATTTCTTTCTATTTTTTATATCATATAAAGAATGTAATTTGTCATTTAATATGTTATTTTGTTTTAGATTATTTTTATGAAAATATGCCAAAATCAATTAAAATAATATGTGTCATTTAAGAAATGTTATTACGTGTATATGTCATTTAACATATCATATAATGTTATTTGTCATGTAGCCTAAATTATTTATGAAAATATGTCATTTTGTATGAATTTTTTTTCTTTTATTGTAATGTCTCCGTTGCAACGTATGAGCACGATACTAGTATATTCGATATGTATATTGTATATTGGATGAAACAAATTCTAAGGTCTTAATTTTTTTTATAAGTTATTCTCTATCGTTATCGATATTATTAAGCAATGTAATATGACTTTCATAAGCTTCAGATTAACCTCTATTTGTTTTCAAATTTTGCATTGTTGTTTATGATAATTTTCCCTATCATAATGTAAATTCTACGAAAATAATAAAATTCCCCCACAATTTTTTTTTAAAAGTTACTCATTATGAACTCCATACTTTTGTATCATTGATCTTCGTTGAATAATTTGCCGTCTCCCCTGCTTAAAATAATTAGTAAGTAAATGCATGAAAGGAAGCACACGGCGTTTGTTCTGGACATTTACATAATTAAAAAATGTTGAATGGGAAAAGGAGAAAATGTGCGCAAGAAAAACGCTGTGAGACAAGTACATCCCTTCAGCGATTTCTTAGGCTCTTTACAAATAAGTGAAACCTCAGAACCACCTTTCCCTGCTATTTCTAACCCAACGCTGCTCTCTCTCTCTCTCTCTCTCTCTCTCTCTCTCTCTATATCGAAAAGTAGAATTTTTAAATCCTCATTTCGTATCGCTGCGCGCTAGTAGTGTTCTTATTTCTCCATCAAATCAACTGTTAACTAGAGATGGGAATGGAAATGGAGAAGAAAGATTCCAGAGATAGAGAGCGCATAGAGGCAGTTCTCAAGCTCTTGAGGAAACAAGCTCCTCTTACCATGAAACAGGTACGCTTTTCATATGTGAAGAACCACCTTTCCGTTTTGCTATTTTTCCTTTCTTTCTTTCTTTCTTTTGGCTTTGAACTTGTGTCCCCATGCAATGTACAGGAGAAATATTGCAACGATGGCTGTGTAGAAAGGTTTCTGAGAGCAAGAGGCGATAATGTGAAGAAGGCGGCCAAGCATCTCAGATTAGTTCTTTCTTGGAGAGACAGCATTGAAACTGGTGAATAATTCTTCTTTCTCTTAATTTTCTCTTTTATATTTCTTGTCTCTTGCACTTTGTTTCGGGTTCTATGATTGTAAAATAGTTTTTTTTCTCTTATTTTCATTTGTTTTTGTTTGTTTATTGTCTCTTTTTTACTTTTTATCTTTTTTCATTTTGTTGTGTTCCACTATTTTCTTTTTATAGTTGTGACTTGTCAACAGAAAAATTAACCAAACGAAAATTGTGATTACAGACAGTTTGATTGCTGATGAGTTTTTGGGAGAACTATCAGAAGGTTTGGCTTACGTGGCAGGTCACGATGATGACGCCAGACCTGTTGTGGTACATTTTTTTGGCTCTCAATTCTTTCTCTTTACTGTAGAAAGTAGAAACTGCATGCCATTTGTTTGTTTCTATTTTTTACCAAATACTAATATTACCATCTTTCATTTTTTTTTAACCTTGAAGGTATTTCGGATAAAGCAAGACTATCCCAAACTCCACTCACAGAAATCGTAAGAAACAAACGACTATTTTTATTATTTATATTATTTTCTAAATTTTTTATACTTAAGAGGTTTAACATTTTTTCATAATTATTTAGGTTTGTTCGGTTGCTTGTGTTCACATTGGAAGTGGCTGTTTCTTCCATGTCGAGATTTGTAGATCAGTTTGTGCTACTATTTGACGCAAGTATGTGTATACATTTTTTTTAAAATCTTAATTTTTGTGCTCACAACAATAATTACTATCTGAAAATCATCTTTTGTTGGTCTACGCTTTCTCATAGGTGGCTTTGATAGTAGCACCTAAGATAAAATCATAAAAATTCTTACCATGGTAATCGTGCATATCCAGCGAAGTACAAAAAATATATATAAATTATGTAAAAATAACTAAAATCTACTTGCGAATTTGTGCAACCTGTGCCTTGTACAATCCCCTGGAAATGTTATTGTTGTTAAGGATTTACTTTTCACTCTATATATTTAAAGAAAATAGGAGTATAAAATTTTAAAAATTATCAAAAAATAGAATATTCTGTCGGAAGTGCAACAGTACTGTTCTCACTTCTCAGTGTTGACCGGTACTAAAATTGTCAATGAAAACAAAGGCGTGGTGCACTTTCACTGCTTAAAAGTTAAAACACAAGTGCGCCTGACAGATGGGTCCCATCTCGCGTGATCTGGGATTAACAGACAATCCTCTACTTTTTTTTCAATCTTTTTTTTACGGTCCCCAACGCCGAATCCTTCTTTTTTTCTCTGGTCCTGTCAAATAACCTTCTTTTTAGTACTTTGTAATTTTTACATTCTCCGGGCTTCCCGCTCAGAGTGTTTCAAATCAAACAACCCTAGTTAAGTTAAGTCGGCTTAATTAAATGAACCGTGTGGTTTGTTAGCTACTTAGCAGCTACATTGTACTATTGTAGTAGGGTTTATATTAATTAGTGGTAATTTATTTTATTTTACTTTACTTTATGTAGGCTTTTTCAGGTCGGCGTCAGCATTTTTGAATTTCTTCATGGGGACTTTAAAAATGGTGGGAGACTATTACCCGGGACGCTTACACAAGGCTTTTCTAATTGACCCCCCTTCTATGTTCTCCGTTCTTTGGAAGGTATCTAATTTAAAATTGAGCAAATTTAAGACTAAATATTGAAACAATTTAAAATTATTTGAGCAGTATCTTTATTTGAAATATCTGCAAAAAGTTGCTTTTGCTGGAAAGTTTCAACAAAAAATATTTGCACTAAATGAACAGCTAGCTATTGTGTTTATTTCAAGAGTTAATATGTGTGTTTATTCCATATAATTTAAGGCTAAATATTGAAACAATGTGCAAACAAATTGTTGATATTTTAAAACTTTGTACATTATTTTTCATGAGTTAATATGCTCCTGTGTTCCAGGGTGTGCGCCCATTTGTCGAATTGGCTGCGGTAACTGTTGTTGTCAGTTCACTCGACTATGAAGATTCGCTTGAAGGAGGTAGCGACTGCTTTGCATCGGACCCGCGTACCACCTCCCTTCGATTCAAGCCAGTTGTTGCCACCCCTGTAACAGCGAAGCAGCATCCGGGGGTCGGTTCAGCCTCGTCTCGTTTCTCATTCACTGTGTCCAACCTCAATTCGGTGAAGCCTTGGTACTTGTCTACCGGTACCGTTCCTCTGGGTCACTCATCTCGAACCGTCGTACCCGCTGAGTCTAGCCCTTCCCTCATTGGAGCATCCCCGCTCAACGCCCGGTCTTACTCCTTCGCTTCACCCGGCGCCCGGTATGGTCATATTTTTTACAATAATTTGTAGTTTGCAGATTATACCGCAAATAAATTATGAATTACATATACACAGTGAAATTATTTTCGCACATACAAAATGATCATACAATTCCTCCATACAAGCAAATTATTCTAAGTTACAATTTCTTATCTTAGGTCAACTCCAGTGAAGAACCAGACACCGCTACATAGGACACCGATGCAGGTGCCGCGACAACAGCCAAGGACACCGAAACCATCCTTCCTCCAATCGCCGGCCAATCTCTTCTCCTTCAAGAAAGAAGGTCATCACAGCAGAGGCGAAAGAGACAAGGAATCCTTCGTCCCTTTCCTGCGCTTCTACCGTAGGCCCTATGATGAGATGGTTTACCGTGCCAAGATGCGGCCACCCCTCGGTGGCCTCACCTCCATTGTTTATTCTCAAGTCAAAACTCACCACCATACGCAATCCCGCCGTTTCGGACACCTGCAGAGGATCTGAGATCGCTCGCTCTGTTGCTCTGCCAAATTTTTTCTTTTCTTTGTCTTGCTAGCTAGTTATATGGTAGATTATGTATACTTCTTTTTAGTAAGGGTAAGGCAATGTAAACATAACAAATGTTGCGCCAAGGTAAATAAATATTAGGCTGTACAACTTATGCAGTCTGCTAGTTTTTTGGGTATTTCGAGTTGAAGCAATGTTTTGTGAAATCAAATGTCAATGTCAATTCAAAAGGTTTATAGCTTTGAAATTTGAAATGATATGTAAGGTTCATATATAATATAGCAAATTTTGGTATGTAATTTGAATGGAATTGGCAAGCAGTCGGTATTTAAGAAAGTCATCAATTTTTAGTTTATATCAATTTTACATACTGGGTTTTGGTACTTTTTTTTCTTAAGAAAGTTGAGTACAACTAGGGTGCTCTTAAGCTCATCAATTTTTTGATGTGTTTAATTTTAAAATCTGTCGGAAATACTTTAAATGACAAATTCAAACCTACTGAACCATCTTTTTACATATCAAATTTGTAATTTTTTGAATTAAATTAGTATGAAGTCACATGGTCAAATAAAAAAGATTTATAAATTAATTTTCATGTGTTTTATTTTTTTCATTATTTTTGACTGCTTGACTTTATACTAAACTAATTTGAAAATTTATAAGCTTGACATGTAATCACATCACTCGTAAAGTAGTTCGGTTTCAATAATTTGAATTTATTATATTAACTAAATTCGATAAATTTTAAAATTAAACTCATCAAAGAACTTAATGAGCTTATGAACACCCTAGCTAGTTCTACTAATATTTTGCCCTGTTATTGTGATTTTGTCAAAATGAAAACAGTGGTCTGTAATGGAATATGGTTTTCGGAGATTACAAACAAACATAGTGAGCTAGGCTACGGAACAGTTTGATTTATGAATTTATATTTTCGTTTTCAAAGTTCAAATAGTTGATTCAAACCGTTCAACATAATCTCCAGACGATAATGTAGATCGTCGTACTTGGAGTCCAAATTTTATAGTTTTTAGAATTTATTAACTATATTTTTAAATGTGTAAAAAATCACTTAATTTAAAGATTTTGGGCCATTTGAATGTAGTGATTTTTCTACTAAACTAAAAAACTAGTAAAAAAATTTCACAAAATATAAAATTTAGCATTAAGTATATTTTCATATAAAAATGATGGTGAGTGGTTCCCATCAATCATTTGAACTTTAAAAGCAAAAATATAAAATTATATTACGGACCAATATATGCTATGCATATAGGCCTTACGAAATACTGTTGAAGTTGTAAAGTTGAAATCTGACCAGAACTAATAATCACTTACATCAATTCTTCGCTTCATGCATGGACAAATGCTAATTAATTAGTAGGTACCGTTGATGGCTCTTGATCTCTGGCCGTTTCTACTTGGAAGCACTGATACATCATATAGTACACATAGAATAGTGTGATCAATGGCAATTGTTGCGAGAGAGAGAGGACAGAAAGGGAATAGCTTGGTCGCTACGGCACCATGTATGGTTCATGACATGGTACAAAGTGCCTCTAGTCTATACAAATTTTCTCCCCGTCTCTCACGGCACCTTATTCCCAATAGGAAACTTGTTTTTTTGTTTTGTTTTTGTTTTATATAATAATAAAATAATCTGAAAAGAACAACGAAAAAAAATGAAAAACAAGAAGCTTCCTTTAATATTTTTTTTTGAGGAAATTAAAGTTAAATCTTTTTTATTTGGGAGAAAAAATTGAGCATTTAAATCTATTTTATTTTAGTTTGTTTGAAGATCTCACATCAGAATTGTTTCATTCTAAATATTGTTGTTCATTTCCTGCAAAAAGTTTCCATTTGTAGAGAATCATAAATAAATAATCTTTTATCGACATAACAAAATTTGCAATAATTTTGAAGTAGAAGAAAATTTGCAGTATTAAAAAACTAATAATGATTAAAAAAAATAAAAAATGTGGGAATTTGTGAGGTTTTGTCCGGTGGTAACTGTCTCAGTGTTACCATGGTAATTCTAATTCGCATACAGAGATGTCAATGCGCAAAGGTCAGAAACAAACCTCCAAACAAGTTTAAATTTTCATGCCAAACTTGTAAACAAGTCCATTTGTGTGACTTGTTTGGAATTGTTTGTTACAGTTTACAAACCTCTGTGTTATGAAACCGAAACCAAGGTAACTTTCTCGTCATTTAGTCTCTTGTCATTTCTTATCAAGGTATTTCTTTAAACACAACTGACATCACAGAAGCATCCCAAAATAATTATAAAAGGACAAACAACTTAGAATTGGGAAGCACAAAATAGTTATAAAATTTCATTTCAGCTCTGTTGTTGGCAGTGAGATTTGAGAATTGAAAAAAAAAAAAATGATGGCCCCACCTACATTGTGCAAATCACAAGAAAATATCTACTCATTCTTCAAGTAAAATTACTGTTGTATTTTTAGCACTCTTAGGGTCTGTTCGACTTGGGTTCGGGTCCAATTTGAATGGTCGAAACACTGTGCACGTGGGAAAAAAAAAAATTCATTATGAGTAAAACACTGAGTGGATTTTTTTTTTCCCACGGGAACAATAGCAGCCGAACATGCCCTTATTTGCTTAATAAAGCTCTGATTGGCAGTCGTCTACCTATTAAGAAAAAATTAGCACAACAAAATGTTTTATTTAGCACAGTTGTTCAATTAAAAATTTCAGTGTTCAAAATGTTGGGACTCAGAGCCCTCCCAATTGTTAATAGGAAATTACAATTTCAAGTAGAATTGTAGAGTAATTGTTAATTACGTTAGATTGCTAAAATAATAATTTATCTAAGCATTCGCTACAATCCAAATCCGAGTCAAGTAGAAAGGATAGAAGAAATATAAAATTAATTTTAATTGGTGCCATGAAGACCTGAACTGGT
This sequence comes from Carex parvula, assembly GCA_025461045.1. Classification (NCBI taxonomy): domain Eukaryota; kingdom Viridiplantae; phylum Streptophyta; class Magnoliopsida; order Poales; family Cyperaceae; genus Carex; species Carex parvula. Next base: position 29,871 of record JAJGRW010000242.1, on the reverse strand, counting down.
TTTTTTTTTTTTTTTTCAGATAGAATGATACAGATTAAATTTAAAGGATATGATGCCCTAGCTATTTGATTTAAAGGTGTGGTCCCAGAGGTGATCTCAAATCAAACTCTCCATTATTTTCCTGAGCTCATGTATTGATTTTTTTTTATAATTTTTTTATAAGAGTAATGAATTTTATAAAATGTAACAATCTGTGTCCAATGAATAATTTTAATACAAAATGTTTATGAACTAATTTAATCAAATGTTGTCCTCTATTACAAATAAAACGGAAATAATTGCATTGAATTAAAAATAATGTAAATAAAGTAAATGAATTAAATCTTGATGTTTTGTTAATAATGTTCTTAAAAGTATCTTAAGGGACTGATTTTATGTTTTTCATGTATATTTTGCATCAAACATTGATTTGCTTGATTTTTCTTTGTTGTTGCAAATTTCAGCTTTTGGGTTCCCATTTGCTATCATTTTCCAAAAAAATTGAAACACTTCCCTATTTTCCTATTAGCTAATAATCATATAACCCTTCCTTATGTTATTAAATCATATAACCCTGCCTTATCTTAATAATCATGTAACCCTGCCTTATCTTAATAATCATATAACCCTTCCCTATTCTCAAACAATAGATCACGTTCACAATCACAGTGACCGGTGTTGGTTCCAGATAACCAAGTAATCGCAATATAATTGACAATAATTTATAAAACTCAGAATAAATATTCTCACATTTGTCAATGATTAAATATTATATATTGAATTTGGACTTGTTTTATTTACAAGCATAGGCAACCACTGAACCACATAATTATACTGGTTATTTGTATAGTAAGCATGTGAAAAATATAATGAATGACATTTAGATAAAGCCCACATATTAGCCTGTTTGGTGCTTGTGTGCATGTAACTGATAGAAGAAGACAAACATATATAATATAGGCTTACATAAGATGGTATAATGGGCCACAAGCTCTATTTAGTGTCGGATTCTGGTTTAATTTGGGCCACAATCGGTTTTATTAATCTCACCCCAGTGGGCCAGTGCAACTACAAAAAACAAAAACAAAAAATAAATTGTAACATTTAAGTATTATAAGTGGGCCTTGGTGAGTATCATTAAAGGTGCTTTTAAGGCCTTAATTGATTATTACAAGCAAATCACAACTGGCTATTTGCATTAATTTCATTTTAAGTGGTAATAGTGTCACTTTTAATAATTGAGGGGATGATGTCCTTGACTTAATCCGATAGCATAATTATCTCTCCAATATTACTATATAGTCCCCTATTTGTTGTACTGGGCAATTTAGGAATCGTAACACCTTTATTTGGGAGAAACGAATAATTAATTAATTGCTGTATACGGTGACAAAAGGATAAAATTATTCATTTAATATAAAACATCCATTCCCATGTATATGCATTTTTTATTTTTTTCCCTTGTTAACGATCACCTCAAAATTGCAAATAACAAAATATTATTAAGGAGAAAGGTTCAACTGCCTTCATTTTTATGTCTTCATCGGTAAAAACTTTAATAACTCAAAATTTAAAACTTAAAAGTCAAAATGAAACCGTTGAATATGACATACATCATTTATCTATACAGGTGTAAAAAATAATGATATTTCAATTTTATTTTGGTTGTCATCAAGAACTTATAAAAATATATTAATGTGGATAATTTATAGACGTTGATTTTTCAATTTATTAATTCATTTGGAAACACAATTAAATTGTGATATTTTTTTACCGAAAATTTTATTAATACACTTATAAAAAAATAAACAAAAACCCCTTTTTCTGGGGAATTCGAAAAATATCCGGGCCGTATAGACGATTGGCGGCCCAACTCTTGAGGCAGCCATATGTTGTTGCGGCTCCAAGAATAGAGCCACCAATCGTCATTGTGCCCCCCCTTTTTTTAAACAGAATTGCATAATTTATTTGTTTATTTTGTTTTTTATATAATTTATTTATTATTTTTAATTGTTTTTTATATAGTTTAGTTATTATGTTTAATTGTTTTTTTGTTTTAAACGTTGTTCATTAGATATGTAATTTACTTTTAAAATATTGTTTGTTTGTCGGATCAAAATTCTGAGTCTGTCGTTTATTTATAAAATATCATTTATTTGAAATGTCGTTTGTATACGAAGAAATAATGATAATAATCAACAAAATAAATAAATAAATAACAAAATAATAAAATAAATAAATAATCAGAGTCTGTCCAGATAAAACAAAAACATCCAATGTTCGATAAAAATAAATAAGTCACAGTTTCTGAAAAAACACCTAACAAACTATAACTCAAAACCTACGAGTCTGAACTAAATACTGTCCTCGGCTTCTTTCTTCCTGAACCCTCTACCCTGTAATTGGGTCATCGAGCGAAGGGTACGTGTCGGGAGGATATGATGTCTGCTGTGTGGAGGCTCCAGGAAACTCTGGGATGGGTTATGTATGAACATAGCCCGGCTAATAGGCAGGAGGTACCGTTGGAGTCAGAATGTAACCCTGAGAATACAATCCTTCTCACTCGGTGCCAAAATCTGCCGAGATGTTGTAATATGATGGCTCCTCCTCACCCTGCAGTAACTTACCAATTAGTTAATCAAAAATTTTGAAAAAATTCACAATTTGGCATTTAAATAATACTGTACCTCGGCATCTTGAGTAGGCAGGACCGAGTCTGCGGCTTGGCGTAATGCCTGACCGACGGTAGCAGCGTCATGGACACTCTAAAACAAAGCCTCGTTGCCAGTGTACCGTACATAGATATCAGGCTCGTCAGATATGTCGTCAATTTGATCACACGAGCCCACTCTAGTGCATCTGATTAGAGAGTCCAGGCGCGACCTGTACCCACAGGCGCACACCGTGGGTACATTGTGTTTCAGGATAGCTTTCCTGATGCGAGCAGGGGCCGTAAAGACACATGGAGGCCCCTAAGAACAGGGCCGCAATGATGATTAGCGGCCTGGTATTTTTCGAATTCTCCAGAAAAAGATGAGTTTTTGTTTATTTTTTTTAGAAGGGTATCAATAAAAATTTCTGAATTTTTTATGAGCATATAGAAAAAATAACATATATTACATCTAATCTAACAGTTTTATCTTGACATTTATATTTTAAATTTTGACTTATTAACATTTTAAAAATAAAAATATAATATAGAGACAAAAATAGAGGCATTTGAACCATTCTCATTATTAAGATATATTACTGAAAGCTACATATAAACAAATTATTCTAATGAACAATATTAAAATGGCAGTTATATGTTTCAAGGCAAAACAACTTAAAAAACAAATTAAGAACATGACACCATCAGTTATTAGTTTAAGTTTTTACTAAGGAAATCCAGTGCACGTTGCTATTGAATAATTTTAAACATAACGGATCATTTGGTGGATAGCAGTGTCGTAAAAAACGTCCGATTAGTCGTTGGCGGTGATCAAACCGTCACAGATTTTTTTGAATAATCGGCTGATTCTTTGCGATTATTCCCGAATAATCGCTTGGCGGTACCCTGTCCGTCCGACGAGCGCATACCGTTTTTTACAACACTGGTGGATAGTATACCATCCGTATTTATATTTTCTTGAACAAAAATGGATACAAATATGGATATTAGACGATTTCAAAATATAAAATTAAATCTGTCTTGAACAAATATGAATAAGAAACAAACAATTGACGAATATATATTCGAGTACGGTTAAATATTAACATATATTACTAATTACAAAATATACATAAAATTAAGTGTCATAAAACAATAAAATAAAAATTTTAATAACAAAATTGATAATAAAAACTACGCATGCATATATTAGTTGGTTGATGTTCACAATAGATAAGATGTATATAAAACATATATAATGGTTATTTCAACAAAAATAGAATAAAAATATTAGAATTGAGGTGTACATTTTTTTTTTTTTACAATTTAACATCGTTCAACAAAATAAAATAATAACAATGATATGCTTTTATTTTGGATATAGATAATCTGGATATTCGCATCATTTCGACAGTTCAATCAAATCCATGTATCGCATCTGTGAATTGAATACGAATACAGTTAATTCATTTTTAGATGAAGATAAAATATTTCTTGATAATGTACGGATATATGTAATCGTAAAATTGGATAAATATGTTGCCAATTTACCGTAAATAATAATATAAAATTAATTAATCTGATAGTTTCTTGTGACACTAGGATTTTATAGAAATTGGAAATTTGTTCCATTGCTGCTGCCATTAATTGTGTAACCGTCCAGTAAACTTTCCATTTTTGCGCCTCATTTAATGCTCCTACTAAAAGCTGTCCATAATTACTTCATTTGCACCTCTATTTATACAATGCACTCATGACGCAGTTCTCTCATATTGTATCAAACCCTAGTAAAGAGAAAAAGAGAGAGAAATTAAAAATCAAAATGAGGAAGAGGGTTAGCATGGGGAGGCAAAAGATAGAGATAAAGAAAATTGAGAACGAGGAGGCGAGGCAGGTGTGTTTCTCGAAGAGGCGCAACGGGCTGTTCAAGAAAGCGAGCGAATTGTCGACGCTCTGTGGGGCTGAGATCTGCATTGTAATCTTCTCTCCAGCCGGCAAGGCCTTCTCATTTGGCCACCCCTCGGTCGACTCCGTAGCTGACCGCTTCCTCTCTTCCTCCACTAACCACTCTGCTGCTACTAACCATGGTAATAATTAAGACTATTAATTATATTTATATGTGCTCCTTAATTTCTTTTTGTTTCTTTAGAGATCTTAATTTGAACAATGCTCACAAAATTTATTGTCATCATAGAATAATTAGAGGTGAATTTACGTTTTCTAAATGGAGGTCAATTCATGACCCTATTTAATCTGAAAATTATTTATTCTTGTACTATAGATTATAATATTAAAGATAAAATTGCTATATATATGTATGTTAAATTTGAACTCATAGATTAAAATCCTCATGTGCATATTAACTCTCTTTGATTACAATTTCTGTATTTATATTTACTAGGAATCTTTATGTGCATATTGACCTCGTAGATTAAAATCCTGTCTCTGCCTCTAAGAACAGCTATGCTGTATGATTTTTTATTCCTGTTTCTTTAAACTATTATATATATTTATCCAAAAATATTTGGTAACGATAAGTACGATTTGAATAGGTGCAGCTGGTCACAACCAAAATGGAGCGAAGTTGGGGCGAATCGTGGCAGGATCGCCGACCGCAAGGGAGCTGAGCCGACAATGCACTGAAATAAATGGAATGTTGGAGAGCGAGAGGAAGCGGAGAGAAAAACTAGAGGTGGCTATTGTAAAGAAGGAGCGGGAGGGTGGTTTTAACAAGGCCATTGTCGACGGCGTAGAGGAGCTGAATTTACCTGAATTGGAGGCATATGAAAAGGCGCTTGTAAAGCTGAGCGGCTTGATCGCCGAAAGAGCCAATCAACTCTTGCTTGAAGCAATGGCCCACAGGCAGTTGCAGCAGCAGCAACAGATCCCACAATTCAGTGTGCCTGTTAAGACAGAAATTAGCGGCGTCATGCCGGGAACAAATGCTTTCCAGCCCTTCAACAGGGGTTCGGATTTTACCGTGGATTTTATGGCTCTTTTTAAGAATTGTTTAATAGGTTGTTCGATGACAATAAATTTGATGAGCATTGTTCAAAGATGTTATGAATTAAATTTAATTCTTGTGCGTGAATGTTTATATTTATACTTTTAATAAGGTTATGAATGCTTCTGTTAGTAATTTTTTTTCCCCAGAATTTATCCAATATTAGGGAAGTATTTGATATATAAAAAAATATTTAGGCTACAGTTAAATATATTTGATCATCATTTGTCACTTATATACACTACTTATATATCCTCGAAGGAAAATATAGTTTAATTACGACTCGCTATTAAAATGTCTTTTATTGCCCATCAAATTAAGTACTTTTTGCATGCAGTCTTAATTAGGCCAGCGTTATACAAATTTTATCTTTTATACGTAAAGAAACATAACAACGTTGATAAATGATCCAGTCAACATTATTTAATGTTCTGTAAGTGTTAGATGGCTTTATGCCTTCATGTTTCCTTTTGTTTTCATATAATATTTTCTTGGACAATGAGGATGATTTCCTTAATAAATGTTTTTTGCTCTTAAATCATAAATGCATGTTCTATTTTAAGAATAATATTGTGAACATGAACCGAAATTGATGGATGACAACTAATAGTTTTATTAGTTTTAAAGTCAAATTTAATTGAAATGGGCTTAATATAGATTAAAAGTCAAATCTAAGTGTTTTTCCAAAAATTTATTTCCCTTAACCTGCATTCTTAATTAACACATAAATGAGGTGTTTGTTTCATTTTTTTTTTATCTTGTTTTATCTGGGACTATATTTCATCATTTATCACAAATGTAAATAATATGACAGCTAATAATATCAAGTTTTATATATCCTCCAAAATTAAACCGAGGATATATGTATCCAAGTTAAAGAGTAGTTCTCTCTTCATGACTACTTGTAATAAATCTTTACATTAATGGTTGATTTTGATAAGATTTTTTTTTTATTTTAAGGTAAGATGTGAATCCATGTACAGGAAATAAAAAATAAAGAAAATTATAGATGATTAATCGTACAACTGTACAAGTATTATTGACTTATCAGAGGCCAAACTGTTATTCTATGCATTCTTTTAAGAGTGAGGCTACGGTGCTATGCATAGCACGGATTGGGTCCGTGCTACGGCTCAAAATTTGACTTTTTAAAATCCTAACGGTTGATCCGAACTGTTCAACATGATTATAAAATGAATATGTACTTGCAAACTAAATTTACATTTTTTCGAATTATTTTACTATTTTTTCGAAAATCACTTGATCTGAATATTCTGGACCATCTAAAAATAGCCTATCTAAAAAAATAGTAAATAAATTCGAAAAAATGAAAAATTTGGTTTGCAAGTACATATTCATTTTATAATCATGTTGAACGGTTCAGATCGACCGTTAGGATTTTGAAAAGTCAAATTTTGAGCCGTAGCACGGACCCAATCCGTGCTATGTATAGCACCGTAGCCTCACTCTTCTTTTAATTACTTTATTTGACTAATTTGTAAAATATACAATAATTGTAATTAAAGATTTTATTATATGAGTGAGTTTGCAGGTTCAAGAACATTATAATTGCAAGATTGAAGTTGAAGAACTAATGAAATCAACAAAACTTTACGAAGATTAGGATTATAAATTATAATATCAAATAGAAAAGTAAAGTACATTTGAGATTGTTGATTTCAGAAACAATCCGTTTGTTACGGAAGCAAACCGTGAATGTATTGAAGGGTACCGGACGGATAATGGAGAGTTGCAGCACGTAAGAATTATTCTGTTTGACAACCATTTGGAATGGAATAATTTCGTAGCATTCAGGGACTTCCAATTGTTGTTCCGTTCTGAACGAATACCATCCGTACTTTACGCTACTTGAGTAACACAAAATTGGGATAAATACACTATCCGTTCGGTACAGACCTAAACGTACTGCACGGAAAGTGTAAAGTTCAAAAAGACGAAATATCCTAAACTGCAACACATTTGAACTATCCATTCGAACGGAAGATTGCCATTCTGAACGGATTAGTTCAAATACCTAGATATGGAGCTCCCTCTATAAATAGAGTAAATACACTCACTCCAGTTTCAAGCAAGCCGCGTCTAAATTTCAAAAGCACTAATTTTGTATTCTTGAGAGCTAAAACTTCAATACTCCTTTGATAATCTGAAATTCACTTGACTAATCTACTCTAGATTTAGTTAGAGTGTTAGTTCGTTGTTCGATAGTGTGAAGTTCTACTTAGTGTTCCATTTCTATAGCCGTGTGACTTTCCGCTTGTAGGGTATTAAAGGGCTCACCGGCTCGAGCGTTTCCGCTAACATATAAACATAGCTGTGTGACGATCCTCTTCGTAGGACTCTCCAGCTCGAGCTTCTAGGCTCAACTTTGTACACGAGTTAGGCCGTGACTTCTCACCTTTGTTTGGGCTCACGTGTCACGAGTTGGACCTTTTTCTCATTGGGCAATAGGAAAGGCGCGCCGACGAGGTTGCGTTGCCCTGGAGACGTAAGCATTTTAAGCCGAACTCCGTTATCATTCCACGTGTCAAATTTCTCTAATTTTACTCTATTTACTTTATTTGTAAACGCTTGATTGTTGATTGCTTGACTTGTTAATTTAGAAAATTTAACCGAAAAACGTCTAAGAGACTTTACGACTCCCTATTTACCTCCTTTTAGATGCCGTTAGAGACAACACAAACAAGTTTGATGTCATCTTTAGGAATCAAAAGATGCACCAAGCTCCATGTAATTTGGATGCCAAATATCTTGGTACAGTTGGTGCATGTATGATCAATTAAATTATACTCAATTTTTGCTTGCTTCTGTTCTGATGTTTTCTTCAATTATCTCTTTTTTTTTTAATAGCCTGGCAGTGGCATGTTTCCTTCAATTATCAATTTTGGATTTGTTTTGGATGTTGGCATATCGTTTGATACTACACGTCTTAGGGTTATTAGGCTAACTGTTTGTGATTGGTGTTCTTGTTTATTTCTTAGAATAAAAATTATTTCCAAGTATTTGCTAAAAGTGCGTATGTCCTATTATATTATAGGCAATCCAATATTTATTATAATTAATTTATTTCTGAATTATGTCGTGATGGACTTTTGTTAAGGGGCGGTCCTCCTCGTTGTTTAAAATGGTAAAAACAACCGGTTGGACCAAGCATGGGATGGCCGACCGATTGGCAGTTTAAGCAGCTTACACTATAATTAATCAAAATGATTGGACCGGGTTCAGTGATACTCGATCCGGTCTATTTAACTGTTGGGCTGTTCGATGTCATGGAGCAGAGATAATTAAATTACTGGTACACTAAAATGTTGCAGGACGGAACCAGCTTTTTTTTTTTTGAATATTCAACTATATTTTTGGTTGGAGGTCAAGCCACCAAATGTTTAATATCTACAAGAAAAATTTTCATATGAATTTCGAACCTAAAATTTATTACACATAAAGTATTGTCTTTGCCACATATGCAGGGGCAGAGACAAATTTTTTAGTAATGGGGTAAAAAATTTATAAGGAAAAAAATTTCAATAACATAATTATTTTAATAAATTAAATATTAATAATTTTAACATTTACATACTTCAAGTAGAAAAGTCTCAATAGTCCAAGTTGTACAAATTGTACAATAGTCAGTTTTTTTCTTTAAAAAAATAGAGATCAAACATATAAAATCTTCATAAAAATTATGGGGAAAAAATATAGCAAAACTATATAGTAATAATTTGTTTTTGAAAAAATATAGAGGTCAATTGACCCTCATTTGATAAATGTCCCTCCACCTCCGTACATACGTAATCTTTATTGATAACTTGTGGACATATAACGTGACAACTCGCATAAAGTAAAATCACTATATGTCTTGTTTTCATGATTGTAGATACTTTTTGTTTTTATATATATATTTTAAAATCAACAACTCAAAATCCAAAATAAAAATTATAATATTTTTCACAAAAAATATCAACATTTTTTGGTCATTTACAAAAAATGTCTATTTAGCAAAGAGCATCGCTATGAACGAACTGTAGCCCCTAGCATGATCGGGCAAATATCCTCCCCGGTACCGTAAAAGATTTCCTTCACTTTACGGTTTGAGATTAATTTCTAGCCGGTTTGGGATTTGGGCTGACGGAGGGGCAGTATTATTGGGCTTTGAGATTCGTGGCAAGTTAAAAAGAACGGTTCAGATCAAGTAATTGTAAAAGATTCTCTATTACGGTACCGGAGGTGATGTGAATTCTAGCATGATCCCCCTGACCACGTATATGTTCGTGAGCCCCTACTGCATCCAGTTATAAATCTCAACAGTTGAATCATTTATAAGAATGGGCAGTTGGGCACCGTCTTGGATGCACCAGTGAAAATTCGTCTGTTCCTTTCCCGCCAAATCGCCCATGAGCCATCTTCTAAACTGTCTGTTTGTGATAGGATGGCGCAGATTGTTGTCCCGAGAAAAAAAAGAGAGCCCATTTCAACAGTTTTAATTAACAAAATTACCTGTGAATTCCTGATTTGGTTGTTCTTACGATTTGTGACACACTAAAATTGATTTCTGCAGTTCTGCTTGTTATAAAATTTTTCTAAGAAAAGTAACTCTCATTCTAATATTTATGTTCTCAATAAGACTTATAAATTGGGCCAAATCAAGTTTGGTAAAACTAGGCTATTATGGAAGAAACTGGGTCGGATTGAACCACTATGTCCAGCCCGTTTCAGGGTTTCTAGTCGGAATATTTTAAATATATTTTCATATAAAAATTATGAAAATATCAGTGCTTACAAGTAGAAACTGCCAGAGATCATGAGCCATCAACGGTACCTACTAATTAATTAGCATTTGTCCATGCATGAAGCGAAGAATTGATGTAATTGATTATTAGTTATGGTCAGATTTCAACTTTACAACTTCAACAGTATTTCGTAAGGCCTATATGCATAGCATATATTGGTCCGTAATATAATTCTATATTTTTGCTTTTAAAGTTCAAATGATTGATCGGAACCAATCAACATAATTAAACAAACAAACTATATTATCAAATTAAAGGATGGAATAGATAAGCTACGTACAACCTTGTAATTAAGAAATTAAGTTGTACCCCACACACACTACATGCATATATGGCATGCTAATGCACATAATTAAAGCAAACATTACTTCGATCTCTTAATTAACTATCACAATAACACCAACAACAATCACTAGATACCAATCTAAATATTACCTATTTTGATGCAAAGAAAGCATCATGACCACCTTTCCGGCAACAGATCTATATATAGAGCTCAATGAAACAAAACAAAAAATAGAAAACAAGTTTCTTAAGGATTGGATGGATGGAAGAACGGGTTCGGTATCTCGAGACCCGGGTTTGGTATGATTGCGTCATCTATACCCGGCAGATACTGACCATGTGTGGCAGCCGGGATACTGTGGTCTAGACCCGAGAAATCGGGCCCGTGATAATTGCTTCCAGCCATGTACCGCCCGATACCTGGTACGACAACAGAGCCTTCTTGCACACAATCGGCTTGCTTCTTATCGGTCGACGAGGCTTGTGTAGTACTTTTGGCTACGGTTTTTTCGGTACGGGGAGTTGGACGTGCCGCAACGGAAAGTTGTGTGAAAGAAGAGAAGATCATGAGAAGTAGGAGAATGGAGAGGTAACATGGTTTTGAATTGGAAGCCATTGCCAGAGGATGGAGGGTATAATTGGTAAATTAAAGTGAGAGATCGATGTGATATTGTGCTTGGCTTGGTGTATTTGTTTTGAGTGATGAAGTGTGAGAAATTAGGTTTGTTATATAGGAGTTGCTTAGGGTTTTGGTGGGGTAAATTGGCGGTGCTATTTAATTTATTAATTAAGAGAGAAATATTAAATTGGGTTATGTTGTTGTTAGGTCTGGTAGTTCTCCAGCTATGGTTTGCTCAATTTATTGTATTTGTGGGGTAAAAATTTAGAATAACCAGCAACAGCAAGAAGCCAATTTTATTAATATGACAAACTGTTCATGTTCTATTCATATATATTAATTAATTAATGTTATATATCGAACTTGCAAGAATTAATATTGCTAGCTAGATGTGTAAGTTCCCCTTTGTCATGCATCTTATATATGTAGCACAAAGAGAACAATTTCATTTTTTTACTGTCGCGTCATTTGTTTGTAATTAATTATTTGACACCTCACACCAATTGTGCCAAGCTCTTAATTAAGTTGGAAAATTAATTAATTAAAAGTACATACATATATATGCATGTTCTCTATCATTTAAGTAATTAAGCTATTTGTCAATCTTGAGAATTAATTGTCAAAAATAAACTAGTAATTTAAAATCTAATCGACATACATACACAATATTATACATAATGAAATTTGATGTATATATATTTTACCATTCTTTCGAATGATCAGTTCAAATTTACAACAATAATCCATATTAATTTAACGGTATTGATAAAATAATAGTTTACACTCAATTAAAGTGTATGAACACAACCAATCTATAAAACTAACAAACATATCTATAATTATATATTTTCAATTTCAATATTTTATTATAGATTTGAGGAAGTATTATTAAAGTTGTCAAGTCAAATAGATCCCCACACTTTCTCAATTCGGTGGCAATTTAGATATACATTTAAATTTTTAAAAATGAACAATATATAACTAATTTGTTTTGACATATTCAAGTAGTGAAATATATTTAAATTTTTTTGTTTTTAAATAATGAAATATATTTAACTAATCTGTTCAACGTGATCTCCATATGAAAATGCATTTGAAGGCCAAATTTTATATTTTTAGAATTATTTAGATAGGTAGAAAAACATTATACATTTGGATGGTTCATAATATTTAGATCAAGTGGTTTTCTATCTATCTAAAGAATAGTATTTTTTTTTTATAAAAATGTAAAATTTGACCTCCTAGAACACATTCATATGAAGATATATGATGAACGGTTTAGAAATAACGTGTGAACTCATACATAAAGAGCTTTGAAAACAAAAATTCAATTTTTTTAACTCAAGGTTTACCACAAATTAAGATGCAAGCATTGAATTAAGCAATACTTGAGAACTAATGCATTCATATTTTGGATATAATTTTACAATTTTTTAAATAAAAATATTAGTGTTAATTGTTCTGTAGTAAAAAAAGGATTAAAAAGAAGGAAATTTGTGTTGCAAACTCTAGCAAACAAAGACAGAGGGAGCATTTATTGCTTCCAACAAACTTCTCCAACTACGAGAAATTTAGGCTCATTATTAAATCCCAGTTAGGCCAAGGACCTACGGACAAATTTTCCAAAAAAAAAAAATAATAAATAAAAAAATAAAATTAGGTGGTACATCGGTACTCCATGAATTATTGGTGAATGGTGAGGGATCGAAACCAAGATTCATCCTCTGTCATTCTTTTACGTGCCTCTGCAAACTCAGTTAACCCACAATTATTACTATTACTATTTTTTTTAACATCTCCATTTTAAACATAATGCAAACATATTGCAGAAGAGCGTTATATTTTGTCACTAGATTAATAATTATTTTCAATTAATTTAAAATTAATTAATTATCATTTGTGTTGTTAATGGATATTTGACTGAAATTCATTTAATGTCCGATATAAGCCGTCCAATCTACATTGAGATTCGTGTGGACAGATTCAAGTCTGTACTAATATCAATCGTTCTATAAATCTAAACCGTTTGCATCAATCATAATGTGAATCAAACATGCGACATCCCATGCAAAGAGCTTTGTTTTTTTTTTTTCACTAGACCAAAAGTTAATTCTCGGTTACCTTGAAATTAACAATTTACTATTTGTGTTGTTATTGTAATTATGTATTTTTTTGTTTGGATTTTTATTAACTGTGAAGCATGCATACATAAAACATAATTGCATAATTAATCTGGAAACCTTGATTATTGGGCCCACAAATGAGTATATCAAGCAAGTGTCATCTAACCTAATAGTGGCATTAAATATTGTCTTCTTGGACGAATGAATTAATATTCAGATTCAAATTTCACCAAGAACTGATCGAGGTGTGATTAGGAAATTAAATGCATGATCGATCGATCTTAATAAATTAATCACTACGGCAAGCATGCAATAATTAATGTGCTTATCTGAGCATCTATATATGTACAAACCATTTCTATTTATATACATGAAAGCGATACAATAACCTAGAATCATTAAGTAGTACATCAACATCTAATATTCTTTTCTTGATAGCTACAGTTGCACTTTAGATTGGACTTGATCCAATTTTTTTATTTTATTCTTACAAATTATTGACTTGAGAATACATAGCAAACCAAACAAAGAAATAACAAACTATTGGAATAACAACAGAGTTCATTCCCACTTTATGGGTGATTTTGATGCGCTTCCGTGTTACATTCTGAGTATTTTTTTTTTTAATTTTCTCCAAATTAAATTAAGCTTGTAACTTTGTAAGTATGTTGCCCATCATATAAATATAATTTGTGTATAATATTTGATCCAATAGGCAATAGCTATTTATTCTTATACATTAAACAGATTGACAATTAATCTAAATTTTAATTTTAATGGTCATATATATATGAAATTGATCTAAGGTTTTCGTAATCCATACTCAAATTATGGATAAGACACATTTTTTTTTATGGTTAGTGGTGGATAAGACACATTTACAACTTAAAAATATTCATTGAGCTAGGGTTCAAATGGCTCGTGTCTTTTATGCTTCAATCATGCCTCACAATCTTATTTTTGTTTTCAAAGTCCAAACAATTAATATAAACCGCTCAACTTGATCTTCATATTAGAATGTGCTTGGAGATCAAATTTTATATATTTGTAAAAAAAAATTACTACATTTTAGATAGGTACAAAATCACTATTTTTTTATGGTTCAGAATATTATGAAAAATAATAATTTTGTACCTATCTACAAAATAGTACTTTTTTTTTTCCAAAAAGTATAAAATTTGATCTTCAAATACATTTTAATATGGAGATCATATTGAATTGTTCGGATCAACTGTTTGAATTTTTAAAACGGAGATAAGAATATGAGACACTGCTAAGACAAGAAAGACAAGACATTTGAGTTGCCTAAGGGCTTTCCTAAAAAAAGAAAGAAAAAAAAGACATTTGAGTCCTGCTCTTATTTAATTATTTGCATACTTTTGACGATAGTTATAATAAAAATGACAAATTCATGCACAGAAAAAAATGAATGTGTACACCAAATTAAGTATTCCTTATTTTTCTATTATAAAAACCAATTAAAGTTTTCACATGATAAATTAATGCGTGAGATATCTGTACATCAACTACATCTATTTTTCATAAATGAAAATACAACAGGCTGTACCCAGTTCAAAATTATATACGATACTACATATAATATAATAAATGATATAGGTACAATGGAATTTATTTACTACATACACTTTTCCCCAACAGAGATCTGACAAAATTGAATGCTGTTAGTTACAAGTTACAACCATGATCCATAGAACATTATAGTATATACCAATGTTTTAAATAGCGTTTATAGCGTCATAACGGGCAGTCTACAAAAAAAGCTATAGCGAATAGCGTTTTTTTTTTTTTACAAAAATTATATTATATATTTGTACTATATATTAACATTATCTAAAGTTTCATAGAACAATAAATAACACCAAATTAATTAAGAAATTATAATATTTATATTGAACTAGTACAAAATTTCATGGTTCAAAATATCCATAATAATATCATAAACTATCGATATTTTTCTATACAAAATATCTTAAGCATCATGATTCATTCTATTTTTTTTTTCTATACAAAATAAATTTTATGAATCTTTATTTAAGCCCATATAAATTGTCTAAAAAAGCCCAATATGCATAGCGCGCTACACGCTATGCGCTATAGCGGACCGCTATTACCGCTATAGCGGCCGTAGCGCAATTAGCGTATTTTCATGCCATAGCTTAGCGTTTAGGGTCCAAAAACGCTATAGCGCGCTATTTAATTAGAACACTGGTATATACCAATACCAATACCAATACCAATACACTTGTAGCTATATATATAGACAAATTAAGAAAGCATGAATTTTGGTGAACTCAACATTTGATTGTCTAACTATATATACATTGTGTGATCAAATATAAATGCCACATGAATGTGAGTGCCAAAACTGAAATGCTAGCTAGCTCTTTTCTCTTATAATATTTGTGGCGCACCAACTGCTTTGACCCACACACACATATATATATATATATATACCTACAAATAAGTTGATGTTAACAAATAGGAGTGTCGCCAGCTGATTTCTAGGTCTAACGCTAACAGCATGAAATTTCATTTGTTCCTTGCTTCCTTTATGTGGAATTTAATTAAAGTAACCCCCCTTGTTTTTGTAATGCAGTTGCAAAACTAGGGGTAATTAATTAATTAATATAATCACAGGAAGTAGCACCTAACTAGGGCTGCTCATGAAGAGCCGAGTTGAGTCCGAGTTGTTAATCCAGTTCCGAGTCAGAAATTTTAATAACTCAAAATTTAAAACTTAAAAATCAAAATAAAACCGTTGAATATGATATACATCATTTTATCTATACACATGTAAAAAATAATGATATTTTAACTTTATTTTGGTTGTCATCAAGAGCTTATAAAAATATATTAATGTGGATAATTTACAGACGTTGACAGCTCCTCACCCTGCAATAACTTACAAATTAGTTAATCAATAATTTTGAAAAAAAATTCACAATTAGGCATTTAAATAATACTATACCTCAACATCCTAAGTAGGCAGGACCGAGTCTGCGGCTTGGCAAATGCCTAACCGACGGTAGCAACTCATGGACACTCTGAAACAAAGCCTCGTCGTCGGTGTACCGTACATAGATATCAGGCTCGTCAGATATGTCGTCAATTTGATCACACGAGCCCACTCTAGCGCATCTGATTAGAGAGTCGAGGCGCGACCTATACCCACAGGCGCACACCGCGGGTACATTGTGTTTCAGGATAGCTTTCTCGATGCGAGAAGGGGCCGCCAGGAGCTGTAACGACACATGGAGGCCCCTAAGAATAGGGCCGCAATGATAATTGGCGTCCTAGGTATTTTTCGAATTCCCCAGAAAAAGAGATTTTTTTGTTTATTTTTTTTTAGAAGGGTATCAATAAAAATTTCTGAATTTTTTATGAGCATATAGAAAAAATAACATATATTACATCTAACGGTTTTAATTTATCTTGACATTTATATTTTAAATTTTGAGTTAAGAAAATATAATATAGAGACAAAAATAGAGGCATTTGAACCCTTCTCATTATTAAGATATATTACAGAAACCTACATATAAACAAATTATTGTAATGAACAATATTAAAATGGCAGTTATATGTTTCAAGGCAAAACAGCTTAAAAAACAAATTAAGAACATGACACCATCAGTTATTATTTTAAGTTTTTAACTAAGGAAATCCAGTGCACGTTGCTATTGAATAATTTTAAACATAACGGATCATTTGGTGGATAGTATAACATCCGTATTTATATTTTTTTGAACAAAAATGGATACAGATATGGATATATATTCGAAACAAACAAATATGAATAAGAAACAAACAATTGACGAATATATATTCGAGTACGGTTAAATATTAACATATATTACGTACTAATAACAAAATATATAAATCATAAAATTAAGTGTCATAAAACAATAAAATAAAAATTTTAATAACAAAATTGATGAAAAAACTATGCATGCATATATTAGTTGGTTGATGTTCACAATAGATAAGATGTATATAAAACATATATAACGGTTATTTCAACAAAAATAGAATAAAAATATTAGAATTGAGGTGTACATTTTTTTTTTCACAATTTAACATCGTTCTACAAAAAAAAAAAAATAATAACAATGATATGCTTTTATTTTGGATACAAATAATCTGGATATTCGCATCATTCCGACAGTTCAAATCAAATCCATGTATCGCATCTGTGAATTGAATACGAATACAGTTAATTCATTTTTAGATGAAGATAGTATATTTCTTTATAATGTACGGATATATGTGGATAAATATGTTGCCAATTTACCGTAAATAATAATGTAAAATTAATTAATCTGATAGTTTCTTGTGACACTAGGATTTTATAGAAATTGGAAATTTGTTCCATTGCTGCTGCCATTAATTGTGTAACCGTCCAGTAAACTTTCCATTTTTGCGCCTCATATAATGCTCCTACTAAAAGCTGTCCATAATTAGTTCATTCACTTCATTGCACCTATGTATATATATACAATCCACTCACGCAGTTCTCTCATATTGTATCAAACCCTAGTAAGGAGAAAAAGAGAGAGAGAAATTAAAAATCAAAATGAGGAAGAGGGTTAGCATGGGGAGGCAAAAGATAGAGATAAAGAAAATTGAGAACGAGGAGGCGAGGCAGGTGTGTTTCTCGAAGAGGCGCAACGGGCTGTTCAAGAAAGCGAGCGAATTGTCGACGCTCTGTGGGGCTGAGATCTGCATTGTAATCTTCTCTCCAGCCGGCAAGGCCTTCTCATTTGGCCACCCCTCGGTCGACTCCGTAGCTGACCGCTTCCTCTCTTCCTCCACTAAAACCAACTCTGCTGCTACTAACCATGGTAATAATTAAGACTATTAATTATATTTATATGTGCTCCTTAATTTCTTTTTGCTTCTTTAGAGATCTTAATTTGAACAATGCTCACAAAATTTATTGTCATCATAGAATAATCAGAGGTGAATTTACATTTTCTAAATGGGGGTCAATTCATGACCCTATTTAATCTGAAAATTATTTATTCTTGTACTATAGATTATAATATTAAAGATAAAATTGCTATATATATGTTAAGTTTGAACCCATTTACTAGGAATCTTTATGTGCATATTAACTCTCTTTGATTATAATTTCTGTATTTATATTTACTAGCTAGGAATCTTTATGTGCATATTGACCTCATAGATTAAAATCCTGTCTCTGCCTCTAAGCACAGCTATGCTGTATGATTTTTTATTCTTGTTTCTTTAAACTATTATATTTATCCAAAAATATTTGGTAACGATAAGTACTATTTGATAGGTGCAGCTGGTCACAACCAAAATGATGCGAAGATGGGGCGAATCGTGGTAGGATCGCCGACCGCAAGGGAGCTGAGCCGACAATGCACTGAAATAAATGGAATGTTGGAGAGTGAGAGGAAGCGGAGAGAAAAACTAGAGGTGGCTATTGTAAAGAAGGAGCGCGAGGGTGGTTTTAACAAGGCCATTGTCGACGGCGTAGAGGAGCTGAATTTACCTGAATTGGAGGCATATGAAAAGGCGCTTGTAAAGCTGAGCGGCTCGATCGCCGAAAGAGCCAATCAACTCTTGCTTGAAGCAATGGCCCACAGGCAGTTGCAGCAGCAGCAACAGATTCCACAATTCAGTGTGCCTGTTAAGACGGAAATTAGCGGCGTCATGCCGGGAACAAATGCTTTCCAGCCCCTTCAACCGGGGTTCGGATTTTACCGTGGATTTTATGGCTCTTTTTAAGAGTTGTTTTAATAGGTTGTTCGATGACAATAAATTTGATGAGCATTGTTCAAAGATGTTATGAATTAAATTTTAATGCTTGTGTATGAATGTTTATATTTATACTTTTAATAAGGTTATGAATGCTTCTGTTAGTAATTTTTTTCTTCCAGAATTTATCCAATATTAGGGAAGTATTTGATATATAAAAAAATATTTAGGCTACAGTTAAATATATTTGATCATCATTTGTCACTTATATACACTACTTATCCTAGAAGGAAAATATAGTTTAATTACGACTCGCTATTAAAATGTCTTTTATTGCTCATCAAATTAAGTACTTTTTGCATGCAGTCTTAATTAGGCCAGCGTTATACAAATTTTCTCTTTTATATGTAAAGAAACATTACATAACAACGTTGATGATGATCCAGTCAACATTATTTAATGTTCTGTAAGTGTTAGATGGCTTTATGCCTTCAAGTTTCCTTTTGTTTTCATATAATATTTTCTTGGACAATGAGGATGATTTCCTTAATAAATGTTTTTTTCTCTTAAATCATAATGCATGTTCTATTTTAAGAATAATATTGTGAACATGAACCGAAATTGATGGATGACAACTAATAGTTTTATTAGTTTTAAAGTCAAATAATTGACATGGGGTTAATATAGATTAAAAGTCAAATCTAAGTGCTTTTCCAAAAATTTATTTCCCTTAACCTGCATTCTTAATTAACACATAAATGAGGTGTTTGTTTCATTTTTTTTTTATCTTGTTTTATCTGGGACTATATTTCATCATTTAGCACAAATGTAAATAATATGACAGCTAATATTAAGTTTTATATATCCTCCAAAATTAAACCGAGGATATTATATGTATCCAAGTTAAAGAGTAGTTCTCTCTTCATGACTACTTGTAATAAATCTTTACATTAATGATTGATTTTGATAAGATTTTTTTTTTAAGGTAAAAAGTGAATCCATTTACAACATACGATGATTGTAATAAATCTTTACATTAATGAATCCATTTTTTATTTAAGGTAAAAAGTGAATCCAAACTGTTATTCTATGCAATCTTTTAATTACTTTATTTGACTAATTTATAACATACGATGATTGTATTTAACGATTTCATTGTATGAGTGAGTTTGCAGGTTCAAAAACATTATAATTGCAAGATTGAAGTTGAAGAACCAATGGAATCAACAAGACTTTACGAAGATTAGAATTATAAATTATGATATCAAATAGAAAAGTAAAGTACATTTGAGATTGTTGATTTCAAGAACAATCTGTTCGGTACGGAAGCAAACCGTTCAGTACGGAATGTATTGAATGGTACCGGACGGAAAATGGAGCGTTGTAGTACGGAAGAATTATTCTGTTTGACAACCATTTGGAACGGAATATTTCGTAGCATTCAGGGACTTCCAATTGTTGTTCCGTTCTGAACGGATACCATCTGTACTGTACGCTACTCAAGTAACACAAAATTGGAATAAATACACTATCTGTTCGGTACGGACCTAAACATACTTAACAGAAAGTGTAAACTTCAAAAAGACGAAAAATCCTAAACTGCAACGCATTTGAACTATCTGTTCGAACAGAAGATTGCTGTTTTGAACAAATCAGTTTAAATACCTAGATATGGAGCTCCCTATATAAATAGAGTAAATACTCTCACTCCATTTTCAAACAAGCCGCCCCTTAAATTTCAAAAAGCACTAATTTTGTGTTTTTGAGAGCTTCATTCTTTGAGAGAGCTAAAACTTCAATACTCCTTTGATAATCTCAAATCCACTTGACTAATATACTCTAGATTTTAGAGTGTTGGTTCGTTGTTCAATATATAGTGTGGAGATCTACTTAGTGTTCCATTTCTATAGCCGCGTGAATCTCACTTGTAGGGTATTAAAGTGCTCACCGGCTCGAGCGTTTCCGCTAACATATAAACATAGCTGTGTGACGATCCTCTTCATAGGACTCTCCAGCTCTAGCTTCTAGGCTCAACTTTGTACACAAGTTAGGCCGTGACTTTCCACCTTTGTTTGAGCTCGCGTGTCACGAGTTGTACCTTTTTCTCATTGGGTAATAGGAAAGGCGTGCCGACGAGGTTGCGTTGCCCCGGAGACGTAAGCATTTTAAGCCGAACTCTGTTATCATCCCGCGTGTCAAATTTCTCTAACTCTACTCTATTTACTTTATTTATACACGCTTGCTTGTTGATTGCTTGACTTGTTAATTTAGAAAATTTAACCGAAAAACGTCTACGAAACTTTACGACTCTCTATTTACCACCTTTAGATGCCGTCAGAGATAACACAAACAAGTTTGATGTCATCTTTAGGAATCAAAAGATGTACCAAGCTCCATGTAATTTGGCTGGCAAATATCTTGGTACAGTTGGTGCATGTATGATCAATTAAATTATACTTAATTTTTGCTATATTCTGTTCTGATGTTTTCTTCAATTATCTCTTTTTTTTTAAAGCCTGGCAGTGGCATGTTTCCTTCAATTATCAATTTTGGATATGCTTTGGATATTGGCATATCGTTTGATACTACATGTCTTAGGGTTATTAGGCTAACTGTTTGTGATTGGTGTTCTTGTTTATTTCTTAGAATAAAATTATTTCCAAGTATTTCCGAATTATGTCGTGATGAACTTTTGTTAAGGGGCGATCATCCTCCTTGTTGTTTAAAATGGTAAAAACAACCGGTTGGGCCAAGCATGGGATGGCCGACCGATTGGCAGTTTAAGCAGCTTACACTATAATTAATCAAAATGATTGGACCGGGTTCAGTGAAACTCGATCCGGCCTATTTAACTGTTGGGTTGTTCGATGTCATGGAGCAGAGATAATTAAATTACTGGTACACTAAAATGTTGCAGGACGGAACCAGCTTTTTTTTTTTTTTGAAATATTCAACTATATTTTTGGTTGGAGGTCAGGCCACCAAATGTTTAATATCTACAAGAAAAATTTTCATATGAATTTCGAACCTAAAATTTATCACACATAAAGTATTGTCTTTGCCACTAGATCAAAAGCTGAGAAAAAATTTGATCCGTCACTTCCATAACAGCAAACTAGTATGTTGCACCTTAGAGAACTCAAAATGACACAACATGACAAGTAACATTACTACATATGCAGGGGCAGAGATAGATTCTTTAGTAATGAGGTAAAAAAATTATAAGGAAAAAAATTTCAATAACATAATTATTTTAATTAATTAAATATTAATAATTTCAACATTTACATACTTAAAGTAGAAAAGTCTCAATAGTCCAAGTTGTACACATTGTACTATAGTCAGTTTTTTTCTTAAAAAAAAATAGAGATCAAATATATAAAATCTTCGTAAAATGTATGGGGAAAAAATATAGCAAAACTATACAGTAATAATTTGTTTTAAAAAAAATATGGAGGTCAATTGACCTCCATTTGATGAATGTCCCTCCACCTCCGTACATACGTAATCTTTATTGATAACTTGTAGACTTGTAACGTGACAACTCGCATGAAGTAAAATCACTATATGTCTTGTTTTCATGATTGTAGGTACTTGTTTATATATATATATATAGAGAGAGAGAGTGGCTAATATCAAAACGTTTGCACCAAGGTCCTCGTGCAACCAAGTTGTTTTTAGATTTTCAAAGTCCAAACGGTCGATCTAAACCGTTAGATGTGATCTCTATATTAAAATCTGCTTGGAGACCAAATTTTATATTTTTTGGAACTTTTTTTACTATTTATTAAGCCATTTTGAAAATTACTGATCACATGGTTCAGAATTTGGTTGCACTGTTTTTACTGATCCCGCCAAATCACCCATGAGCCATCTTCTAAACGAATTCGTATCCTCTGCATTAACTCAAAAAGGAATCTTTTGAGTTAATGAATCTCAACCGTCTGATCTGTTTCAAGATTCGTGTGGAATAGATCCGCACTAATATTGAAAAGCCCCTATGTTATAGGTAGGAGACGGATTGACTCCGTTTAAAATCAGACGGTTGAGATTCATTAACTCAAAAGATTCTCTTTTGAGTTAATGCAGAGGATACGCGTTCCTTCTAAACTGTCTGTTTGTGATAGGATGGCGCAGATTGTTATCCCGAGAAAAAAAAAAAGAGCCCATTTCAACAGTTTTAATTTACAAAATTACCTGTGATTTTCTGATTTGGTTGTTTTTACGATTTATAACACACTAAATTTTTTTTTTTTTTGGTTAAAAACCCGTAGGCAATTTCATTGATAGAACAAGATACAAAGTAGTTGTTACATAAGATTAGATCACTAGTGTCTGTGAAAAACATACAGCTAAACAGAACTAAAAACGCACAGCGTATGTGCATTCTGGAGACGCAAATTGATCATCATTGCTTGATTAGAGTGATAGTGGCCTAGTGGTGGTTTCCTCCGTACACATATCACAGCCAAGAGGGCACTGAATCCAACCAGACTGGAAACTGAATCGACCGGACAGAAACAGTCACCTATCAGCCGCGAAGGCACTGAATCAAACTAAACTGTGAACTAAATCAACCAGTTTAGGACAGTCACCTCTAAAGTGTTCTGAAAGACAGATGAAGAGGCGGGAAGCAGCACAAAACATCTCACGACATCGTCATCACAAAAACTAAATATTTATTTCCTAATTTACAGAAAGTAGTACTACAGTAGTGCTATTGCGTCTGGAGGCCAAGCGCCAGAAGAAGCGGCGGAGTAAGCAGCACAGAGGTGACGGTGTCAGCGGCAAGGAGGCGGATCTGAGGGGCTGAGGATGGAAGAGGCGGGACTGGGGGGCGGGTTTAGGCGATGAAGCGACAAGGAGGCGAAGCTGGCGGAGCGGAGGCGGTGTTGGGTTAGACGGAGCTGGCGGTATTGAGGGGGCTGAGGCGGAACACGTGGAGTTGTGTGGGGGGGGGGGGGGGGGGGGGGGAGGTAGGGGGCGGCGGTGGGTGGGGGCGATAAGCTAGATTTTCGTACGAACTCTCAAAACAGCGGCTCTAGTAACAAAAGTTTAGCACACTAAAATTGATTTCTGCAGTTCTGCTTGTTATAAAATTTTTCTAAGAAATGTAACTCTCATTCTAATATTTATGTTCTCAATAAGACTTTTAAATTGGGCCAAATCAAGTTTGGTAAAACTAGGCTATTATGGAAGAAACTGGGTCGGATTGAACCACTCTGTCCAGCCGGTTTCCGGGTTTCTAGTCGGAATGTTCATTTTTTAATCAAATAATTTATCAATTTGTCACAATTACAAGTATCTATAGTTTCTAACCACATCATTCTATACCAATAAAATTTGAGGGCAAAAGTGATGAGTCAACTATTCCAAAGTAAAATAGTTAATTACCTCCAATAAGTTGATAATTGTTCAACTACAATTAAGGTGCCAACTAACCGGTATCTACATCTTTTACCAGTTTTTGCAACCAACACACAGGTCAAGATAACTTCAATATACAAATTTATTAACCAAGCTGTGGATGAAATTTAAAATCTGAGATCAAATCTCATGACATGGTTCTTTATGTAAGGTTATAGTAGTGTGATTGATATAGTCCTTTTGACTGGTATGAGAAGTTTGCTGTTTAATTTCTAAAGTAATTTGTATATTAAAGAAGGACGCACTTGAATTTTTTTTCCTAGTAGATTTGACCATTATGAATCTCTAGATTTTAGTGAATATTTAGTCTTCAAATTGCTTGCATAACAACAATCTGGCTCATAGAAAATGCAGTTTTTGGTATTAACATGACAATGAGATAAGATGCGCTCATTTGTATTTTACAAATGCTATTCTTTTTCCTTTTTTTATTATTGGAAAGTTTTTGTTATTTTTCATAAGCTACCGGAGGTAAATTTCAATCTTACATCTCCCGCATGACAAATAATATCTAAAATCAATAATGTCAAACATGATTCTCAATTAATTTTCACTTATAACAACAAAGGAAATCCTCACAACTCAAACCAATCACATTGTATTCCCCAAAGAAGCATATATGTTTTCATTGCCCTTTTCTGTTTCTGTTGGATATTCTATTTAGGAAATGGCTTCAGTCAGATGATATTTTTTTACTAAATATCTTCACTAAGGAGGTCACACTCTAAACGCCAGGGGTAAAATATAATAGGATTTAATTTGCAGTTTGGTGCTACTCATGCCTTTCTTGTGTGAAGCTGCACAAACATCACCACCTCTTCGTTTCTATGTATAAATAAGCCAAAGCAGAGACCAATCTGTCAAATTAAGTAATTCCTCAATGAAGTCGCTTCTCCTCTTTATCGCAATTCTTTCTGCTGGTAATTTCGTATTCCAATCATGTCTATTTTATTTCTGAGACAGCAAGAGGTCATGTCATACACCTAAGGCAATCACGCCATGTGGAATTAAGATATGATAGTTTGATAAGCAATTTTATTTTATTTCTCCATTTTTGCATATCAACATCAATTTGATTCAAACCATTTTAAGTCACGGCCCGATGCTCGGTTGACAATGTCAGCTTGACATGCAAGAGTTGCACAGTAGGATCATATTTTTTTAACCTTCATCTAGTTTTTGCAGAATATTAACAGATTCTTTATGACCAAACCACTACAGGCACAATTCTGTGCGAATCAATAGCAGCAGCAGCAACAACAGCGAAGAGAACGACCTTTACACTAAGAAACAATTGCCGTCACAAGGTATGGCCCGGGACATTATCTGGTAATGGCGTGGCAGTGCTTGGTGGAGGCGGGTTTGAACTGGCACCACAAGCTAACATCACCTTCTCAGCGCCGCCAGGCTGGTCGGGCCGGTTCTGGGCCCGCACCTACTGCTCCTTTTCGAACAACACGGCTGTTGGGGCAAAGTGCGCCACAGGTGACTGTGGCGGTGCGCTCAATTGCACACTTGGAGGCACGCCACCTGTCACCCTCGCCGAGTTCACTCTTGCAAACCGTGCTAATGAAAAGGACTTCTATGACGTTAGCCTTGTCGATGGGTAATATCACATTACTGTCTTTTTTGTTAGTATTTTCCTAATTTTTTTTTTTTAATTTTGTTATCAACCTTTGCAACATTAACTGAACAATACATGTCATAGTACCGCCGGACATTGCCAGTGCTGGTACGGTCGATCCAATACCATGTATTGCACAAACTATTGATGATATGCAACTGAATCAGCGCAATCACAGGTACAATGTAGGAATCGGGATAACGGCGCTAGATAAATTGCCAAGAGGTAGCAGCTGTGGTTATGCTGGATGCGTAAGCGACGTCAATGCAAGATGCCCGGCCGAGCTTAGAGTGAAGGAACAAAACAAAACTGAAACCATTGCTTGCATGAGTGCCTGTGAAGCCTTCCAGACAGAGGAGTACTGCTGCACTGGGGCCCATTCCACGCCCCCACAACTGCGGCCCCACCAAGTACTCGAAGCTGTTCAAGGCCGCATGCCCGTCGGAGTATAGCTATGCTTATGACGACCCCGACTAGCACTTTACGTGTTCGGCCAGTACCAAGTACCTTATCACATTTTGCCCCAGTGCTGCCACTGCCAAGGCTGCCCATTTTAGGCCTAGATTGCCTGGCCATTTTGTTCACCACTAATTTTTGTTGTTTTAGGATTACTTAATTCATGATTGATTCATTGATTTATTCATTATCATATTTTGAACAATGATTAGTTTTAAACCATTGATTGCATTGTAAGTTTCAATGTAATTCATATCATTAAAAATTGAAATGCAATAATTTTGGTTGACTTTCCTAAAACTTGTGCAAAGTAGAGTCGAATATTTTTTTCTAAAAATTGAACAAAATTAACAAGGCCAATTTTAATTTTTAAATTAGTCTTTAGTTTAATGACTAAGACAAGAATATCCATGTATAAGATTATACGATCGAAATCTAGTTGAATATTGTTTTGTAAATATTCAAAGTAGAAAAGCTCGATCGCATCTTTATTTTAAATAAAGTTAGCTAGAAAAAGGAGATTCTCTGTCAATTCACTATTGAATTTTCTATTATCACATTCTCTTTGTTCCACAAAAAATAGGACAGTGCACAGTAGTAATGAATACTCTCATAATAATTGAATGAGATACAATGGTATAAATGCAATGGAAAAAACATATAATGATTTCTCTAATTTAAGAAAAAAATATTTAAATAGAACCTATTTAAAAAAAAAAATCGTTCTTAATTCTATCAATGTGTCAACCATATAGAAAATTATACATTCAAGTATTTAAAGGTCCAGCCTAGATAATTAACCCTGCACTAAATTTAGAAGATTGAAATGCAATTTTGGAAGTAACAAAAAAAGTCAAAAGTGATGAGGGTGAAAGAAATGGCGAAACTTTGAAGTTTGAAGTACCATTTGAATGTGACAGTTGTCACATGTTATTCGTTGGCGTACTTTACGCTGTTTTACAGCTAACTACAGTTATAGATCCCTTCGTCTCTGTTATGCCATTTTGTGATGAGGCACTAATAATCCCAAATTTGATATTTTATGTAGAGGTGCTATCCGGTCGGGTCGGGTCCGGATACTATTATATTTGGATCCGTATCCTAAAAGTGTTCGGGTCCAAATTTCGATCCATATACTTATTTGTTTCAAATCGGGTCGGGTCCGGATCCGGATACCTATCTACCCGTAGATATTTCGGGTCCAGTCTTTCGGTTCCGAATAGATAGATACCCATAACTTGTTTGTGGATTATCGGGTCCGGTCCAGATATGGGCGGTTCCGGATCCGAGGCGGGTATATGTCACAACTCCCAAGAATTTGAGAAAGTAAAATATTGGAGATGGTGATTTCCTTTTCTATGATTCAAAAAATCCATGAATGGAATATTAATACTAATTTTTAATAGAGAATTAAATTTATGGCAGATATTTGATTTCAATGAGATTTATTGCAAATGACATATCAATGAGAGCAATAAATTTTTTATGATTATGCAGAGGATATATAAGGCAAATATTGAAAGATATATTCAGAGCAATAAATTTTCATAATTATGCAGAGGATATATAAGGTAGATATTGAAAGAGATATTCAGAGCAATAAATTTTTCATGATTATGCAGAGGATATATAAGGCAGATATTGAAGATATATTCAGAGCAATAAATTTTATTAAAAATTAATATGCAAAATGTGATTACTGGTATATGCAAAATTTGATTATATGTAAAATTGTATTTTCATAGTTATTAATATCTGTTTTATCGGGTATTATATGGGTATAGGGTCGGATTCGGTTATGGGTCGGATAACTAATTCAAACCCCTATCCTATCCATTACAATATCGGTTCCGGTTCGGATCCGGATCGGATATTAAATTCTTAATTTTGTAACCGTACCCATAATTTAACCGGTTATATTTTTTAAACCATACCCTACCCAAATTAACCGGATCTGGGTCGGTTCCGGGTCGGTTCTGGTTCGGTTCCGGATCGGATCCGGGTAATCGGATAAAAGTAGCACCTCTAATTTTATGTACTATCAATATTTGATCACATAACCAATACCAATCAGTGTATTAATATTCGGTTCTCATTCAGTATTCGGAAGGCCACCGTATACCGCATATACGGATTTTTATTCGGATTTATATATGCGGATTTTTTATTAAATATTTAATTCTATAGTACTTAAATACAATAAGTCAGCATGTAGAGAGGTTATAAAAGACTTCTGAGTGGGACGCTTGAAGAGAACATCTACCTGACGGGTCTGGAACTCATTTAATGGGTTACGAATTCGGGTCTGGAACTCTTTTAATGGGTTTTGAATGTTTTTTAATTTTTTTAAAGAATGGATTCAATATTTGGTCCGAATAACCATTTTCTATTCGGCCGGACACTGAATAGGAATATACAGACGAAAATTCACCGAATAAAACCAAATTTTAATACACTGAATTACCAATATACAGAGTTCTGTACTATTCTAAATATTTGAAAAGTAAATAGTATTTTTTTACCTTGCTGTAAATTTTGAAGAAACCACAGATTTAATCTCCTCCAGTCATCCTACATTCCTACCGCAATAACATTTTTAAGTCCACCAGGTCCATGCAAAGGAAATGAAATTTTGGTATGACACCCAATAATAAGGCCCAAGCCCAAACCTCCTAATACCATTCCCCTAATTACACCCAAATGCCTAATTGGAATTATGAAGAAAGAGTCAAGGACAAGTTTATCTATATTGTGTATTTTTGCATGAGCTCATATAGATAGCTCGTCATATCTGACCAGACTGGATAATGGATATGGATATGAAATTAGTTGTATCGATCATAAAAAAGAATCCTTCTTTGTTTATGTTTACGGCCACATAGAATCTCTATGTATTTCTCGTTGACTAATTCGCTACAGTATACACCGAAATTTTTATACATATCCTCAGAAAAAAATTACAAAATGTCCTAACATTTTTTTTTTCTAAAGTGCCCCCAGCTGTTTTTTTTCAGCGGTTGCCTTTTTTTTTTTTTTTTCAAATTCTCACAAAAAAAAAAACCAAGACAAACAACACTGAATTAGTTTTAAGTAAAAAAAGAAAGTAAATAATGCTCTTGTTTTTGTAATATTGTACTCAATTTTAGAATATTTA
>JAJGRW010000241.1:68234-97085 GCA_025461045.1 Carex parvula | reverse complement strand
TTAGATGCTTTTTGACAATTTTTGTGAGTGGTAGAAAAAGTTAATAGATCTGTTATCTTAGAATAATTATTTTAGTACCCGCGCTACAGTACCCGCACTTAGAGGAATAATGTACTATGGTCCCCACTAATTATATAGTCCTCACTAATTATTTTTCTAAAAAAATTAGCAAATCTGCCCTCCCTTCGAATTTTTTATTAAAACTACCCGGACAGCTCTTTCAATGGGCGGTTTGGTATGAACAATATATATATTTTTTTAGAGACAATATGAATATCAAGATGCTGGATTCTAACGCTAAAAATTCAGATTTTTTTTAAATATTTGTTAGATTACTTCTTTTGATGTATAATTAGCATATTTATACTAAAATACGCTAAATTACTTGAAATTATGTTAAATTACGTTGAGTTACACTATATTACGTTAAATTACGCTAAACTCTAAACCTTAAACTCTTATATTGGACAATTTCTAGAACCCTAAATCCTAAACCCTAAAAATTACCGTACACGTTAGGGTTTAAGGTAAATTTTAGGGTTTAGGACAATCTATAAATATGTTATGTGAAAATTGTAAATCATTTAATGTACGGTAATTTTTAGTGTTTAGGGTTTTAGAAATTGTTCAAAATAAGAGTTTAGCGTAATTTCACATAATTTAGTGCAATTCAATGTAATTTAACATAATTTCAAGTAATTTAGCATATTTTAGTATATAAATATACTAATTGTAAATCAAAGAAGTAATCTAACAAAAAATCCAGCTAACGTGGGTATATTTATTAATAAAAATGTCGGAAGCTAGGGTTTAGGTTTCTTTTAAATATCACTAATTTTTATAAATATGTTATGTGAAAATTATAAATCATTTAATGTACGGTAATTTTTAGGGTTTAGGGTTTATGGTTTTAGAAATTGTCCAAAAATAAGAGTTTATGGTTTAGAGTTAGCGTAATTTAACATAATTTAGTGTAATTTAGCTTATTTTAGTATAAATATGCTAATTATACATCAAAAGAAGTAATCTAACAAATATTTTTTAAAAAATCCGAATTTTTAGCATTAGAATTCAGCATCTTGATATTCATATTGTCTCTAAAAAAAATAAAAAAAATTACTGTTTATACCGAACTGCCCGACAATGGGGCGGTTTGGTATGAACAGTGGACCGCGCAGTGAGTTTTAATAAAAATTTGAAGAGGAGGGCAGATTTGCTAATTTGTTTTTTTTTTTTGGGGCATTAATAAAAAAAGCGGCTCTACCAGCAACCTAATTTAAATTTTCATGCCAACGTGTTAATTTTTATTTGTTCCGCTAGAAACAAAAAGGTAGAGGGTAAGGAAACGTTGGAACTTTTACCAGTGCGCAGATTTTTTTTTAAAAAAATAGAAGTTTCAAATTTTGACTTTGCACTAACAAAAAATCCGGCATGATTTGAATCATTGAATCCCGAAAGAGAAACCATATATTAAAAATAAATTATTGAATCAATATATTAGAGACATCACACAGCCAATGCAGGCTACAGCCCCAAATTCAATATTCAGAGGAATTGAATAAGAGAGAAAATAAATAAATTGAGAGTTTGGGACAAGTGTGGGGTAGATTATCGCCAGTACAACGTGCCTCCCATTCATACACCAAATTTGGGGTATCCGGTATTTGCCCCAAAATATCCATGTTCTCACGAGAAATTGGCCTTCAACTTATCGTATCGTTTCTTCTGACGAGGCCCGGAAATGAAGACAAGTGTTTCTTTTTTTTCTCTTTTTTTTTATATATATATATATTATTTTTTATTTGGGGAGTTCAAAATTCTTTTTATCTCACCTTCAGTGAACATCAAATTTTGAATAAAAAATATAATGCCTTAGTTATTAAATATTTTCTTATTTAATACAAGTGAATTGTTTTATCTTGTGGTATAAAATCCGTTGACATTATTTTTTTTTCTAAAAAATTTGAACTACTTGTTGGCAGGGGTAGACTCACACATAATCAGAGGGGGCAGCTACCTCCCTCTGGATTTTAAAATTCAGTGAAAAATACACGGGTCCGATACCACTTTATCTCTTTCTGAAAATTGTTTTGCTCCTCTTTGGAACTGGAAAGCCCGCCAGACAAGTCCAAAAGCACTGTTAATGGAAACTTTATTGTTTTTATAGAAATTTTATAAAAATTTACGGATCCGGACCAACTTTGTTGTTTTTTAATATGTAAAATGATATTATTTTTTTATTTTTTTATCATGTAAGACTATACTATTTTTATTGTTTCTTATTATGTTGATTGTTTTTTTATCTAGTACCAGATTAGTTAATGAGTTTGAACTCGATAAGCTATTTTAATCATATTCCTACTCCTCTCTGATAGAAATCTTGCGTCCGTCCCGGCTTGTTAGGTGCTTTTTGACAATTTTTGTGAGTGGTAGAAAAAGTTAATAGATCTTTTATCTTAAAATAATTATTTTAGTACCCGCGCTACAGTACCCGCACTTAGAGGAATAATGTACTATGGTCCCCACTAATTATATGGTCCTCACTAATTATTATTCTAAAAATATATTATATGTTCCCTACTAATTATTATTCTAAAATTCCAGCAACACCCTTCATCTATGATCCGCGTCAACCTTCCTCCAATGAAGTAGTGGGGACCCTGTATCACCGTATCAATCTTACCCAATCATCACCGCATTAACCTTCCTCTAACAAAAATAGTTGACCACATAGGTAAAAATACTTTAGTAAAGAGATATAAATACTTGCAGTACTTGATATTAATACTTTCAGACGTCATCTAGTGTCATATGTAAAAAATATTTGAGTGGTCCCTGATATGTCTATATTTCATCTATTATTTCGTCCTATTTCTGAACCAGACCTTATGCTTTTGACCACTAAATTGCATAGTTTATATTGATTTTCAATAGAATATGGTACTGCTGGCAGTTTTGTGGTTAATTTGCAGGATATAGGCGAAAACAGGCAAAAAGGCAGATTTCTGACTTCCCCCACGCGACCCGCGTTCCATCTCATGCGGGTCGCATCGCAGCCCAGACGAAGCGACCTCAGACGCGACCCTCACAGCTCGCATCCGCGCCACCTGACGCGGGTCGCATGGAAATTCATGCGGGTCGCGTCGAGTCAGCTGAGCCAGGCCCAATTAAGGCCCACGAAGGAAGTTATATATACTGCAGGCCTGGTAACAGAAGGGATGATTCATTAATCCGATTTTCATCCAGAAAACAGACGAGATCCGATTGGGAGACGCTAAAGGCGATCTGAAGAGGAGAAGTCGATCTGGAGCTGAGGAGGAGGCGATTCGAAGGAGAAGACTCAATCTGAAGCTCCAATCCTCTTCATCAGCTCTTCTCTCACTATGATTTGCCTTCTTCCTCTCTCTCTTGTTTTGATTTTATTGATGTCTGAGTAGATACTGTAGTTTCGAGGGTTTGGATTTGTAGTCTGACACTTTACTTGATGATGCATATGGATTGATTCTTATTGTTATTTTGTGTTTCTCGATTCTCGTATTATTTGAGATTGCTTGATTTGAATTGTTTGATTCTTGATTGCTTACTGTTGAATGCCTTTGGCATTTCTTCTTGTACCAAAGGCTTGACGTTTCTTGCAAATTAGGTTAAGTACCTGAGGTAGGTCTGATAACCGAAAGGTGAGGTCAATGAATAGCCGAAAGGTGAAAGTTTCTATTCAGCTTGTAGATCAATGAGTAGCCGAAAGGTGAAAGTTTCTACTTCAGCTTATAGATACCTTTAGTAAACATAATAGAGAACTTAGGTTTAGATCAAACATCTTGATTAGACCTGAGAAGGTGAAATTGCAATTCCAAACCAGGTCTGCTAAGCCAACACACGAAAGTTGAGGTTCAGTGACACTAGGTACGGTCAGTTTAGCCTTACACAACTTAAAACAACAAGTTTCTGACATGTGCAGACTCAGCTCAAGGGCCAGCGGGTCGCGTGACATACCACGCGGGTCGCATCACGAGGGTCGCAAGCCTCAGCTTGCGGGTCGCGTGCCAGGTCCAGGGCGCTTAAGGCCAAGCGGGTCGCATGCGAAAGCATGCGGGTCGCGTCATACGGGTCGCATGCGAGAGCATGCGGGTCGCGTGGCAGGTCCTGAGCAGTAAAGTTGAAGATGAAATCTGAAACCCTTGAAACACCCTTTTATACCACAGTACAAAATACATACTTTTAGTTGATTCATTTACCCGTTCATACATAGTTAATACAATTGTTAATACATACATACTTGTTCATTCATTCTTTGATTACATTCGATTTGTTCATACAATTTAGAAATAGTTAAACAAAACCCCAATCATTCAACTTCTAGTACCTAACTTGGATTAGTTAAGATTCAGAAAATAATCCGTCCCTGAGGATCGTCCAAGAGATTGAATAGGGTTTAAACTCCACAGCTTAGGCTGTGGTGAAACTCTGTACCTCTTACTCTGGAGCGAACAAGTTTTTGGCGCCGTTGCCGGGGACGGCTTTCATTTTCTGAATTTTTACTTTTCTTAGTTAATCTAGATTTTAATCAGTATCTTTTATCTTTCTTCTCTTTTACTGAAAGCTGGCTCTTAACCATCCTCCTGCAGGTAGATACACACTGAAATACCAACTGAGGAGTAGAGGGCCGCTTTTCGACGAAACTCCTCCAGAAGAGACTACTACTGCTCAGCCATCTCTTGACGCGACCCGCATCACATCAGACGCGACCCGCGAGACTTCGCAAGCGACCCGTGTTGAAGAGATGTCAGACCACCCGAGCAGAGACGAAAGGGAGGAAAGAGAAAGAGAAAGAGACGGGGATGAAGTCCTGACCGATCCTGAGGATGAAGAAACGGATGTCTTCATGCCGAGGACACTTCGAGAGTTCAACGTTCCACGAGCTGGAGATGTCAGAGGAGCAATCAGGTTGCCAAGAGTACCTAGACAGCAACCAAATTTCAACCCAGGAGTGGTCAACATGGTTCAGCAGAACACCTTCCATGGCATGGACCACGAGGATCCTCATGCTCACTTCCAGACCTTTCTCGAGTGCATCACAACCATCAAGACCAATGGAGCAACCGCTGATTACACCAAACTGGCTCTTTTTCCTTTTACTCTTAGGGACAAAGCTAAGAAATGGTTAGGGTCGTTACCTAGGGATTCGATCACCAGCTGGAGGGAATTATCTAAGTTGTTTCTAACTAGGTTTTTCCCTCACAAAAGAACCGCCAAGGTAAGGAACGAACTGACCAGCTTTAGGCAATTGTTAGATGAACCCCTAAATGAGTCTTGGGAAAGGTTTAGAGAGTTGCAGTATTCTTGTCCACACCATGGTTTACCTGATTGGTTGTTGATCCAAACATTTTACGATGGTTTGACTGAGAGCACTCGTTCTTATGTAGATGCAGTTGCAGGTGGAGCACTCATGTCCCGAGAGCCTCTCGAAGTCATGAACCTGATCGACAATATGGCACAGAACCAACAGTGGTCCGGCCGCGACAACGCCCGACCGAGAGGTGGCGGCAAGTTCGAGGTCGATCACATCACTGCCTTGACCGCCAAGATGGATGCCATGCAGAGGGCGATGGACAAGCTGAGCGTGAAGGCAGTCGAACAACAACCGCAGAGCTGCGTCATGTGTGGAGACGAGCGACACAGCTACGAGCAATGCCCCATGGCAGAGGTCGAAGAGAGCAACGAGCAGGTAAGTTCCCTGAACAACGAACCTTCATTTTTTCCAAAGCCTCCTTTCAACCGATCCTACTCCAAGGATCCGATTGAGCAACAAAATTGGAGGTGGAATCAAAACAATGCTCCTAGGCCTCCTTTCAACAACTCATTTCACAATCCGTCTTCCAGTGACAACAACAATTCTTTCAATCGTCCGTCTTCCGGTCACAACAATTGGAACAATCCCTCTTCCAACAACAACTCCAACAAGAACTTCTATCAGAACACTTCCTTTCCCAATCAGAACAATCAAGCACGTCAAGCCGGTCCTTCCAGACCGTACGTGCCTCCCCATGCGACCAATTTCACACACGAGCAAGGAAAGATGAATCAGATGATGTGGGAACAGATGCAGAGCATGTCCACTCAAATGGCGGCTCAAAACAAGTTGTTGGAGCAGTTGAGTCACATTGTCACCTCAAGCCAACCTCAATCTGGAAAGCTGCCAGCTCAGCCAGAACCCAACCCCAGAGGGGATGTTAAGGCGATCACGTTGCGGAGTGGGACCCAATACCAAGAACCAGCCTTCCCATCTGATCTGACTCCATTGGATGTGACCCACTCCAATGTGACGCGACCCGCGTGCCATCCCACGCGACCCGCGTCACCCTCAGAAGAACACGTTGACCCAGGTCGCATCGAGCCGAGGCGACCCGCGTCGCCACCTGAAGAGTCTGTGGACGCGACCCGCGTGCCACCTCACGCGACCCGCGTGGAAGAACCTGACAAGGGGAAGAAGAAAGAGGCTGAGAAACCTCCACCCTACAGGCCACCTTTGCCCTTTCCCCGAAGACTAGCTGCAACCAAACTGGACGCACAATTCGCAAAGTTCACGGAAGTCCTGAAAGGACTGCACATCACGCTCCCATTCACCGAGGCCTTGACTCAAATGCCCTCTTACGCCAAATTCCTGAAGGATATCTTATCCAACAAACGAAGCTTGGAGGGTAATGAAACGGTGAAGTTGACGGAACAGTGCAGTGCCATTCTGAAGAGTGACCTACCTCCCAAATTGAACGACCCAGGGAAGTTTTCCATTCCTTGCATCATCGGCAAGGCCACGATCAAGAGAGCTCTCTGTGACTTGGGAGCTAGCGTGAGCCTCATGCCGCGCACGATTTTCGAGCGAATGGGAGTAGGAGAGCTCAGGCCTACGCGAATGTCGTTGCAGCTAGCAGACTCCTCGGTACGATTGCCACTTGGCATAGTGGAAGACGTACCAGTTCAGGTCGGTAAGTACTTTGTACCTGTAGACTTCGTGGTCATGGAAATGGAAGAGGACAAGGAGGTCCCCATCATTCTGGGACGACCTTTCCTCAGGACTGCAGGTGCAATCATCGATGTGTCTCGAGGAACACTGACCTTGAACTTTGGAGGAGAGAGAGTGTGTTTCCAAATTGACCAAGCCATGAAATATCCTTCTGCCGAATCTTGTTCCCGAGTGGATGTGCACGAACAATGCCTAACAGATTTGGTAGAAGATTACTTCCTTGATCGGATCCATGAAAGCACGAAAGAACACACTCAATTCTTGGTTGAAGAGGAAATTGGCAAACTGAAAGAAGTCAGAGGAGCAGAAGTGAGGGCAGCTGACCTGGAAGACCCTGACGCGACCCGTGTGCCAAGGTCTGAAGACCTAGAAACCGAAAGCGAGTCACATAGGTCTGCACGCGACGCCGTTTCACTTGATGCAACCCACGTAAGCGACCAATCGGACCCTTGGTATGCATACATTGCCAACTTCATCACTTCTTGGGATCTATCCGATCCCACCTAGTCGAAGATTAGAGAAAGGAAGGTCGAGCTTGAGACCTAAAACAAGCGCTCCTTGGGAGGCAGCCCAAGCCTGTTCGTTTAATTGCATTTCATTTAGATTAGATTTAGAGATAGATTAGAGTTAGATTAGATTTCTAGTTGTTTTCCTCTTGTAAAAATAACAAAAAGAACCTCACATGCGACCCGCATGAGATTCCACGCGACTCGCGTGAAATTCCACGCGACCCGCGTGAAATTACATGCGACCCGCGTCGCCTCGAACCGACCGCTGGCATTGAAGGGGCGCGTCGAAACGACGCGAGGTCCTTTTTAAGCCGCGTCCCCTCCTTCTTCTCTTCTCATTCTCGGCTGTCTCCACCCTTTTCTTCTCCTCTCAACCGAAGCACCAGCATTCTCTCCGCCGACCTTCTCCCTTCTCTTCCACGAAGCCGACGACGCAGCAGGTAAGTTCTCTTCTCTCTTTTCTCTGTTGGTTCGCCACCCTACCAGCCCCTTTGTTCTGTGCGACCCATGTCCTGACCAAAGCGACCCGCTCCAGTACTCGCTTCAATCCCTAACCAGACAAGTCCGGTTCACGCGAGTCGCATCAAAAACCACGCGACCCGCGTTCGATCTCACGCGAGTCGCATCAAAAACCACGCGACCCGCGTCATATTGAACCAGAGACCAAATCAGAGGCAAGAACATGGACCCTCGCCGAGAAATCTGATCCAAGCGCAGACAAGAGCTGAGGCAAGCCACTCCCTCTCATTCCTCTCATTCTTCTGCTTCAGCCTCGCGCAATGACAGTACCCACTCCTCTCATCCTTCTTCTTCCAATCATTCCTCTCATTCTGTCTCTCACGCTGAAAACCCTGAAAACCCTGAAGTTGAGCATTTCTCTGATGATTCCAACCCCCTTTCAGCTCAGTACACTCCTCGGGCAGATGCGTACCCACCACCACACTTCCGCATCATCAATCGCGGCATGTGCAACCGTTTTGAAAACTTGCAGAGACGCACATTCGCCAACACTCGCCGAGTCGATTTAAGTGCACTTGCAACCTTCGTCCAAGAGATTGAATAGGGTTTAAACTCCACAGCTTAGGCTGTGGTGAAACTCTGTACCTGGCACGCGAAAGCGAGTCACATAGGTCTGCACGCGACGCCATTTCACTTGATGCAACCCACGTAAGCGACCAATCGGACCCTTGGTATGCAGACATTGCCAACTTCATCACTTCTTGGGATCTATCCGATCCCACCTAGTCGAAGATTAGAGAAAGGAAGGTCGAGCTTGAGACCTAAAACAAGCGCTCCTTGGGAGGCAGCCCAAGCCTGTTCGTTTAGTTGCATTTCATTTAGATTAGATTTAGAGATAGATTAGAGTTAGATTAGATTTCTAGTTGTTTTCCTCTTGTAAAAATAACAAAAAGAACCTCACATGCGACCCGCATGAGATTCCACGCGACCCGCGTGAGATTCCACGCGACCCGCGTGAGATTCCACGCGACCCGCGTGAGATTCCACGCGACCCGCGTGAAATTCCACGCGACCCGCGTCTTCTCGAACCGACGGCTGGCATTGAAGGGGCGCGTCGAAACGACGCGAGGTCCTTTTTAAGCCGCGTCCCCTCCTTCTTCTCTTCTCATTCTCGGCTGTCTCCACCCTTTTCTTCTCCTCTCAACCGAAGCACCAGCATTCTCTCCGCCGACCTTCTCCCTTCTCTTCCACGAAGCCGACGACGCAGCAGGTAAGTTCTCTTTTCTCTTTTCTCTGTTGGTTCGCCACCCTACCAGCCCCTTTGTTCTGTGCGACCCATGTCCTGACCAAAGCGACCCGCTCCAGTACTCGCTTCAATCCCTAACCAGACAAGTCCGGTTCACGCGACCCGCGTCCTTACCCACGCGACCCGCGTTCGATCTCACGCGAGTCGCATCAAAAACCACGCGACCCGCGTCATATTGAACCAGAGACCAAATCAGAGGCAAGAACATGGACCCTCGCCGAGAAATCCGATCCAAGCGCAGACAAGAGCTGAGGCAAGCCACTCCCTCTCATTCCTCTCATTCTTCTGCTTCAGCCTCGCGCAATGACAGTACCCACTCCTCTCATCCTTCTTCTTCCAATCATTCCTCTCTTTCTGTCTCTCACGCTGAAAATCCTGAAAACCCTGAAGTTGAGCATTTCTCTGATGATTCCAACCCCCTTTCAGCTCAGTACACTCCTCGGGCAGATGCGTACCC
Source organism: Carex parvula (assembly GCA_025461045.1). Classification (NCBI taxonomy): domain Eukaryota; kingdom Viridiplantae; phylum Streptophyta; class Magnoliopsida; order Poales; family Cyperaceae; genus Carex; species Carex parvula. The sequence continues at coordinate 87,333 of JAJGRW010000241.1, read as the reverse complement.
ACCACCACACTTCCGCATCATCAATCGCGGCATGTGCAACCGTTTTGATCACTTGCAGAGACGCACATTCGCCAACACTCGCCGAGTTGATTTAAGTGCACTTAATACCTTTGGAGTTTACGAGGAGTTCGTTCGCCTCACTGAGAGGATCGGGTTTACTTCCACTTTCTGGGGTATTCAGTATGATTGTTACCAGGAGCTCACGCTTGAGTTCCTCTCCTCTCTCAAACTCAAGTGGGATGACAATGAAGAACCGTACATTCGATTCCAGATGCGCAGCGAGACTCACCGAGTTCCTGTTAGACAGTTGCGCGAGTGGTTTGGCTTCGCACCAAACCCTACGGTCAGCGACCTTGTCTACCGCGAGGGCTTTGACCGAAACATCTTCTGGCGTTTGATCACGGGTAGGGAGGTCACCACGAGCAACGAATACAGGAGCACTGCTATTCCTCATCCTGTTCTCCGTTGCATCCAGCGCACTCTTGCGAACACCATTTTTGCACGTGGCGAGACAGTTGCACGTGCCAATGAGGAGGACCTAGTATTGCTGGATCACATGCTCCGGCCCTTGGAAGATTTTGAGCGGCCCGATCTGATGCTCAATATGGTTGCTCACTGGCTGTATGTGCAGAAGAATACGAAGCCAAGAGGCTTGATTCACATCGGCGCCTATGTCACTCTTATTGCTGAGCGACTTGGCATATCAGTCGCCGGATTCACTCTCTCTCAGGGCCCGAACATCATGGATGTCAAGGCCTTTCAGCAAGCGACGTTCGTCAAGATCGAATAGGGTTTAAACTCCACAGCTTAGGCTGTGGTGAAACTCTGTACCTCTCATTTGGGAGCGAACAGTCCCCTAGCGGGTACGATGCGAGAATTTTTCAAGAAAAGGTGTGGGTACGATTATTTAAGAAAAATTCATATATCATATATGTTGTTCATTGTATAGATATAAATACTTATCTTGTTTGAGCTATATACTTCACAATTTTACTATTAATATTTGTAAAACAAAATTACAGTTTTGGAACAGTTGTGTGGTCCCCTAATGCGAGTATGACGCGAGGATTTTTCAAAAAAGGTGCGGGTACAGTTATTTAAGGAAAATTCATATATCATATATGTGGTTCATTGTATTGATATAAATACTTGTCTTGTATAGATATAAATACTTCACAATGTTACTATTAATATTTGTAAAACAAAATTATAGTTTTGGAACGGTTGTGTGGTCCCCTAATGCGGGTACGACGCGAGGATTTTTCAAAAAAAGGTGCGAGTACGGTTATTTAGGAAAATTCATATATCATATATGTAGTTCATTGTATAGATATAAATACTTGTCTTGTATAAATATAAATACTTTACAATGTTACTATTAATGTTTGTAAAACAAAATTACAGTTTTGGAACGGTTGTGTGGTCCCCTAATGCGAGTACGACGCGAGGATTTTTCAAAAAAAGGTGCGGGTACGGTTATTTAAGGAAAATTCATATATCATATATGTAGTTCATTGTATAGATATAAATACTTGTTTTGTATAGATATAAATACTTCACAATGTTACTATTAATATTTGTAAAACAAAATTACAATTTTAAAACGGTTGCGGTCTCCACAAACAGTTATGGTAGTTTAGGTGCGGGTACAGTGCAAGTACTCGTATCAACTTCCTTTATCTTATTGTGTCCAACGGATTTGAATCCATAATTTTTAACTTATTACAGTAGCTTATTATTTATAAAACATCAAGCAAGGAATGCAATTTTTATTTATCACACTATTAAAGAAATTAAAAGAACCAAAACTTTCTATGGTCGTGCTCCTTAAAATAGATTAGGGTTAAAATGCACTATTGGTTTTGTGGTCTAATTATGCTCTACATCCGTTTCTCCTTTTCCAAAGTCCGAATAGTCGATCCGAACTGCTCAACATAATATTTATATTAAAATGTGCTTGAGGCCAATTTTGAATTTTTTTTTTACTATCTTTTTAAATAGATACAAAATCAATATTTTGGATGGTTCAGAATCTTCTGAATACAGTGATTTTGTACATATCTAAAAAAATAGTACACAAATTTCAAAAAATATAGAATTTCGTCTTTAAACACATTTTAATATGAAGATCATGCTAAGCAGTTCGAATCAACTGTTCGTATTTTAAAAATAAGAAAAAAAATGTGAAGTATGATTGAAGTACAAAACAATAATGCATTTTAACCTCTAATGCAATATGAGTGTTGCATCAAGAGCACATGAACGTACCGTCAGAATTCATGAGAACCATCTGATTTAAAATGAACGGTTCAATATTCATTAAAATTTTAATTGATAGATTAATAGCAATATGTTTCCATCACTGTTATACACTCCGCCAAATAAATGTTCTCATCCTGTTAATGGAAACAAAAATATGGCATTGAAAGGTAAAGGGCAGTAGACAATCACTGTAATGGAAGATTGCATCAATTTAAAGATAAAGGTAAAAAAGATGAAAAGCATAAGCTATAAAAAGATAACTTTTAGTGCTCATGAAATTTTTGCATTCATACACGTCAAGCAAGATTTTGATATAACAGTATATATATATATATATATATATATAGCAACAAGTTAAGAGCATAAATTCCAAAACAGATACAGTACAACAACTCCTCTCCTCAATAATGTATATATAATAAAGCAATTTCTTAACTTTTATACTTTAAAAAAAGTTGATATGAATAAAATTAAAGTTTGAAAGGAACAATAGAAGATGAGACACTCTTAGGTAGGGAAAAGTATCCTCTCTGGTACCGTAAAAGATTCCTCTTATTTTACGGTTTGAGATTAATTTTCTGTCTCTTTGAGATTCGGGCCAGTACAAGGGCAGTATTATTGGAGCTTTGAGATTAGTTAAAAAGAACGGTCCAGATCCACTAATTATAAAAGATTCTCTATTATGGTACCGGGGAGGATCTGCACTCTGAGGTAATTCTAATTTTGAGTTTAGATTCAGATCATCCAATTATAATTTGGACCATTTCGATCTGAGGTAGAATGCTCATGGCTCCTTTAATATCTGTGCCAAATTTTGTTGAATGCATGAACATTTTATAAAAATTGTCTTAGTTTAGAATTTTAATAGTTTCTCAATAAATATGTTTATTTTGAAATGAAGTTCGGAAAACAACTCTAGTTACAAATTAAATATTCATGGCCATTTATTTGTTTCAGTTAAAACAAATAAAGTTTTAATATAAAATGATCGAATATCATTATTATTATTATTTAGATCTTTCTCATTTGGAGACAAATATTCATTGTCAATAAAAAAGTAAATTAAAATTTGATTTTAAGTTTATTATTTGGGATAAAGATTTATTGTTTCACAAAACAGAGTATAATTTTTGAAAGGAAAAAAAAAATTTGTACGATATTATTAATTCAAAGTTCATAAAAACAGAGTATTATATGTTATATAACTTTTTTGCACCATACATTTTAAACACACAGAAAATATAAATAAATAATAACGATTGTTCATAGACATATTAAATTTAATAGAATGCATGATACAAAAATTAATAAAATCAAATGCAAACACGATGTTAACCTAATCTTTACCTAATTCAACTAAACTTATCAACTATAAACTTAAACTTTTTATACCAAGCCAACACAAACATGATTAAAGGTGGCATTTGAATGGACTAGAACCTGATTAAAGTAACTTAAACAAATTCGGACACGATAGCTCCAAATCACCGAAACTTTTATTAATACCACTGTAAAAAAAATAAAATAAAAAAACTACAAATTATGGGAAATTAAAAAAATACCAGGGCCTCTAATTCAATATGCGGCTCCAGTCTAGAGGGGCGCAAATTGAATTGAAGGCCCCAAAACTTCAAAAATGCACTGTAATAAATATCATATTTAGGTTTTTCGGAGGCCTCCAATTCAATTTGCGGCCCCTAAAATATGGAGTCGCAGATTGAATTGGAGATCATAATATTTTTTGAATTTTTCAGTTTCAATGGTGTTTTGGTTTATTTATTTTTTGAAATGGTATTAATAAAACCAGCTAGTCTCTTAAACTCGATTGATCGGAGCATCCGAATTAATCTGAACTTTTCGATTCAATGCGTGATCTGTCGGATTGATATCGCGAGAGAGAAATTAGAGTATTTAATATTGCGAGAGAGAAATTAGAGTATTTAATATCGCGAGAAGATAAACAAAGGCGACATGATTGGTAATGGGGACACCAGCTATTCCACCAAAACAATTACAAATGAATAAATTTGAGTAATGCTTAGTTAGTATGGAGCATAATTTTTTTTGGAGGGTGGTAATGAGCTGGCTTGATCTGAGCTAGATTCTAACTTAGTTTGTTAATTCTGGACCGAGTTACAGTCGAGCGAGCTAGATCTAGGGCATCTGAGCTAAAATCTCAGCTTAAAATCGTGACAAGCCAGCCCGAGCTAACGAGCTGGCTTGTTGGGTCTAGCTGGATCTTGTTCTAAGAAGAAAATAAATTCTACAAACTTTTTGGATCGAGCTAGACAGTATAAAATGCACACAAATTCATACAAATTCACAAATTGATGTCTAGCCGAGCAAGCTAGGCCTCAGCTTGTACTCGTTAATTCTGGACCGAGCTAGTGGCGAGCTGGCTCATTAACAGCTCGGTCCAGTAACGAGCGAGTCAGGTACGAGTCACGATCGAGCCACGAGCTACGAGCTTTTTTGCCACCCCTAGTCTTTTGTGTTACGGTCTCAAAAATTTATCGTATGAATTTCAAACTTCGATCTTAGTAGCTCAGTAAATTGGTTATATAATGACTTTGTAGAATATCAATTTTTATTATTTTGGGAAATTTTTACTATATTTTATGATTTATGAAAGATGACAAAAATGCCGAATTTTTTTTTAATAGAAAAAACCAAAAAGAAAATTCGACAATAGTTAACGTTTATGATGGAATTCGAAATGTAAGAAATCCATGAAGGTGTATAACATCAAGATTATCGAAGATAATTAATTAAATTAACTAAACAGGAAAAAAAAAAAGGAACGTTACTCTTTGTAATGTCCAGACAGCAGCAAAAAAATCAGCTATTTTTATCTAAGAAAAAATAACAGTAGAAGTTACTATCAGCAAAAAAATAGTTTTGCTATCTAAGAATAAAAAAAAATAGTTTTTGCTATCTAAGAAAAACAGGACGTTACTATTTCTGAAAAATAACACTAGATGCAAAAATATGTGGACGCTTTTGTCCATAACGTCCTGGAATTTTTTTTTTTTGCGCTGTTTTGTTAAGTAAAGAGTTTATGGAGCATATTATCTGAACGTTATAGTTAATAATGTTCGCTGGACGTTATAAACCATGACGATTTTCTTAGATTTCAAATTTCACATAAAACGTTAATTATTATCGATTTTTCTTTTTTCTTTTTTCTATTAATAAAAAAATTGGCAAAAAATGACTTAAAAATAAAAAAAAATTGCGAATGTTTTAGATTTTTTTTGTCATCTTTCATAAATCATAAAAATAAAAAAATTTCAAAAAAATAAAAGTTAGTATTCTATAAGTTCATTATATAACTAATTTACTGAACTACTTAGATCAAAATTTAAAGTTTATACAATAAGTTTTTAAAGCCGTACACGGAACGCCTTATGCTATCCATACCATCTAAGTCTTAATAAATTTATTATGTTTCGTTTCGCAAATAATCAAATTTTTAAGTGTAAACTTTGCATTCTCCGAACTCCGCGGTTAATATACACTCGGTTAATATACATTCAATTTTTTTTATTTGTGTCGGTGGATGAAGTTCTTTCCAAAAACAGTAAATAATTCATCTTATTGTTAATAATAGTAAGAAAATGTATAAAATAAAGTGTTCTTTCGTATTTTTATTATAAATTTAAAATTTTCAAACTAATCTACTTTATAAGTAATAATTTTACATATTTTATTTTAAATATTTAATATAAAGCTAAGTGATAAAAATGATAAAAAAAATAAATGAATTAAAATTAACGTATAAATCTTTTTTTTTTTTACTATTTTATACTAAATTAATTTGAAAATTTATAAATTTAACATGTAAACACTACATTTTAAAATTAACTTGACCAATTATTAAGCTTTTAAAACACATCATAGTAATACTCTACAGGGTTGGCCTCCACACCAAATGAGAAAATCTAACAGCAACCGAAGCATAGAGAGAGAGAGAGCATTTGTTAGTTGTTACCATTTCCATGTCCCACATAACAGCGCGTCTTCAAATCGAGAAACGGCTATTTAATCCACTTATTCTCTCTCTCTCAAGTCGCGCCTCCTTTCTCTCCGCAAAGAACTAAAACAAATAATTGAGCTCAACAAACCATCAAATCACCCCTCCGCAAAAATTCAATCCACGTACATTGCCCCAACTCAACCGTGGATCTCCTATGGCGAGCCATTCGCATGAGTACGGCATCCCAATCCATGAGGTCCCACTGACAGGCACAGATAACGGTCGACCACCGAGGCCGACGGGCCCAAGGCATTTCATGAACTCGGTTTCGCGAATGTCGTTCAAGGAAGGGGTTAAGACAGCAGCGACTACGGTGGCGAAGAAGATGACGAGGATCCAATCGAGCGCGCAACCGGGGCTCAAGGGGTTGCGATTCCTTGACAAGACAACTAACAGCAAGGACGGGTGGAAGGCGGTGGAGAAACGCTTCGACGACATGTCCGTGCACGGACGGTTGGCCAAGGAGAGCTTCGGCAAGTGCATTGGTGAGCTTGCTTTCTCATAAGCGAACTCTTTTTTTTTTTTTTTTTTTGTCTATTTGTAAACTGTGATCTGATTCCTCTTTTAGGTGTTCCGTCATTTGAAAACTGTTTGGTACTATATTTGCAGATTTAGTTGATCTCGGTTCCTGGTAGGCTTCGGTCTATTTCTCGGGGTAAAGATTTTTAACAGAGCAGTTATGGCTGCGTGCAAGGCATGAACCATATGCAGTGCTGTTTTGATTCTACAGTCCGTGCGTTGTATGAAGTCAAACTGCTATGTTAAAATCTTTACCCATTTTTCTCCCTCTTTTGATCTGGCTGTGGGCTTTTAGTATTTTCTTTTTTTCTGTGCAAGGCGGGTAACTACTTCTTTTGTTCGTTTATGTAGGATATTAGTGCATCTCATGTGAAAAGAAACGAACAGTGCAAACAAAATTCTTTTTGTTTCTTTTTATATTCACCGTAGGTCCCCAAAAATATACCCATCTCAAGAAATTTTTGCACAATTTTGGTGTATTTCATGGCTGTTTAACTGCCAGCTTACTCTCAAAGCGAAAAAAAGTCAACCTCCTTTTAATGTGAAAAAAAAAATTCCCAAATGATGTATATCTTGGAGACTTGAACTGATTACTTTGTCAAATAAATAGATCCAACATTACCAAAAAAGGAAAAAAGTAGACCCGCCAAAGTCGCACAATTAATTCTGTATTAATATGAATTGTAGAAATGACCCCAAGAGGCAAGTTAGTTAATTTTGGATGGCTATCTCTTGTTAAATAACATAGGTGAAATATGTCCCTCATTTGGAGTAGTTTTGTTCACAAGCAAATAAGACCTGATGGAAAAGTTAGCAAATTTACTGTCGCACAAATCATTTTTTTTTTTTTTCATTTTTAATTACTGTTGATTGGAAAAAGTTGATTATTGCCTCTTGCATACTAATTTTCATGCTTATCATGCCCGTGTTAAATTGAAAAAACGCAATTTTTCAGGGGTCCTTTTGAAAAAATCTCCCACTTTCTTTTATTTTACCAATCTTAAATTTAAAACTGATTTTGTCAAGTTCTTTATGACACAGATTTCATTTTACTTTATTGCCAGAAAGATGGAGCTGTCACTACATGGAAGTTTATAATATATTGCCTTAGAATTTTTCATTTTCCCTGATACATAAGGTTTACTTTTTAGTATAACACAATTATATATCACAAACTGTTAATTAATTCACTTCTCGTCAAATGAAAATAAGAATAAGCCGTTAATTAATTCACTTCTAATAGTAAAGTTTCAATTGCTTAATGTGGACTTGGCTTTTAGGTATGGCTGAGAAGGAGTTTGCTGGAGAATTATTTGTTGCCTTGGCAAGGCGCCGCAATCTAGATCCGGCACATGGAATCACAAAAGAAGAATTGAAAGAGTTTTGGGAGGAGATGACCGATCAAAATTTTGACTCACGCCTAAGGATCTTCTTTGACATGTAAATTAATATAATTTATTTTTTTGAGAGAACAGTTATTATAATTATCTTTCAAGAAAAATCAAAGAATGATTTTACAATTTTTATATTTGCATGGCTTTTCTCTCTTCTTTTTTGTAGGTGTGATAAGAATGGAGATGGACAGCTCACTGAAGATGAGGTGAAAGAGGTATATACTTCTCATAAAGCAAACATATTTTCCTATCTATCATTTTAGGTATAATTGCATAACCTTTATTGGATTTTCTTGCAGGTTATCATATTGAGTGCCTCGGCAAATAAGCTAGTCAAGTTGAAGACTCATGCAGCAACCTATGCATCATTGATTATGGAGGAACTTGACCCAGATGATCTTGGCTATATCGAGGTACCGAGATTATTTATTTTCAATTAAGTAATTATTATTTAATTTTCTGTTTGCCAACATCTGTAATTATTATGAAAAGAAGGAACATCTGTAAGAGTTATGTTTTTCTAATGAATGAAGATTTGGCAACTGGAGACGCTACTTCGAGGCATGGTTACAGCACAGGGACCTGAAAAGGCTATAAAAAGAACAAACAGCTTGGCACGTACCATGATCCCAAAAAAGTACCGACACCCAATAAACCGGTCCATAACCAAGGCGGTTGATTTCATACATGAGCATTGGAAGCGCATCTGGCTCATTTCCCTATGGATCACAGTCAATTTATCACTATTTGCATGGAAATTCAAGCAGTACAAAAGAAAAGCTGCGTTTGAGGTGATGGGATATTGTGTATGTGTGGCAAAAGGTGCAGCAGAGACGTTAAAACTGAACATGGCACTCATTCTGGTACCTGTTTGTAGAAACACGCTGACGACCCTAAGGTCAACTGTTCTTAGCCGGATCATACCTTTTGATGATAATATAAATTTTCACAAGGTATGCATGAGATGCTGTTTAATTATATAGAAAAGAATAAACACTGAGAAAAAGAGTGAACTTACATCAACTCTATAACTTTTGGTGCTGCAGGTCATTGCTGTTACAATTGCAATAGGAACTGCCCTCCATACATTAGCCCATGTGACATGCGACTTCCCCCGACTCATCAAATGCCCACACGATAAATTTGAATTCTATCTTGGCTCAGACTTCAACTATAAGCAACCGACCTATGTGTCTCTTTTGAAGAGTGTGCCAGGTGTCACCGGCATCCTAATGATTATCATTATGACATTTTCTTTCACACTAGCGACTACTTCTTTTAGGAGGAGTGTGGTCAAGTTGCCTTCACCATTGCACCATTTAGCCGGGTTCAATGCATTTTGGTACGCGCACCACTTGCTCGTGCTTGTGTACATTCTGCTCGTAGTTCATTCATACTTCATCTTCCTCACGAAAAAGTGGTACAAGAAAACGGTATGTCTAAGTGCTTTAAATACAAAGGTTTCTCTTTTTAGAATGCACCTAATTTTGATCACATATGCAATTAACATTCCACATCTATCAAAATTTACAAACCAATTTGTAAATAGAGCCCACGAAATGAATGTGATTTTAATCAAAAGAGTCACAGTATCACCATGTTTTTCCTTTCTTTTTCCAAAGGTTAGCTTGTGATATGTCAACCAACACTTTCATCAAAAGAAAGGAAAATACAATATTGCCCATTCTTTTAATTGATCTCAAAGGCTTCATAATCAATTCACAGAAGTTATCAACTCAAGTCTTCTGTATTGATTTTATATGTAGTTACAAAATACAAGAAGTGTCAGGGTACATCTGAAAACACCTATGATGTCGGGCTGTGTTCGGAAAAAAGCTGAAAAAGAAAAATAAATAAATAAACGGCTAAAAATAACTACTGTGATTTACAATTTTTTTGTAAGAAATGAGAATAATTGTCTTCTTGTTCCCAATCTGGTTAGACATGGATGTATCTCGCTATCCCGGTGCTATTCTATGCATGTGAGAGATTGATTAGGAAATTCCGTGAGAATAACTATCGTGTGAGCATTGTTAAGGTAATCATCCAAGTTGCTTTTTACCAAGTTTACAACCTATTCATTAAAGAAAACAAAACTTTAATAACTGTAACAATTTAAAATTTTACAGGCATCAATATATCCAGGAGAAGTGCTATCAATTCACATGAAGAAACCAGCTAGTTTCAAGTACAAGAGTGGGATGTATATGTTTGTAAAATGCCCAGATGTCTCGCCTTTTGAGTGGTAATTTGAAACATTCGATTTCCATCTCAGAATAACCTGTAAAAAGCCTGATTAAGCTCATAAGTATACCTAATTTTTGTAGGCATCCATTCTCCATTACATCAGCACCTGGAGATGATTACTTGAGTGTGCATATACGCACCTTGGGTGACTGGACAGGTGAAATCAGAAACCTCTTTGGAAAGGTTAGTTTGTGACTTCTATAAAAAAAATAAAGTTGTCTGATTCATACTTTGTTTGTTAAACGTGATGATAAACAACAATATATCGATACAGTCGTGTGTAGCTCAAGTTACTTCCAAGAAGGCCACACTGACTAGACTGGAAACAACAGTTGTGGCTGATGCGGAGATTGAAGATACTAGGTGATTGTAATAGTGAAATTATCAAAATTTTCTGATGATCAAATCTTTGCTTCCAAGGTGGATTCTTTTCTGATTCTTTTCCCTGGTGATAGGTTTCCCAAGCTGCTGATAGATGGACCATATGGTGCACCTGCGCAAAATTACAAGAAATATGATATCCTTTTGCTAATCGGACTTGGAATAGGTGCAACCCCTTTCATTAGCATATTGAAAGATCTTCTGCACAACAGTAAATCAAATGAGGTAAGCTAAACCACATATACCCCACAACTATAAATTAAACCACTTAAAACACTGGTGATTATTTATTGAAATACAAAAAAGAACAGAGATACAGAGAGGAAACACAAGGTGGGTTTAATGTTGGATTAAAAATCATGTTCTTGCCCAAGCCTTATTTTATCTAAAGTTTCTCAAAATAATATGTCCTGATTTTGAAACAGGGGAGCAATGGCCCTGGAAGAGCATATTTTTATTGGGTAACAAGAGAGCAAGGCTCATTCGAGTGGTTCAAAAGTGTCATGAATGATGTGGCTGAAAGTGATCATGACGTATGCTTTTTGACACGTCTTACTTATTTTTTGTTGTCGATAAGCCAAACTGATTTCAATTGATAATTTGCTTGATTTTTTGTTTATTGCAGAATGTGATTGAAATGCACAACTACCTGACAAGTGTGTATGAAGAAGGCGATGCACGGTCTGCGCTGATTGCTATGGTGCAGCAACTTCAACATGCCAAGAATGGCTTTGATATAGTCTCTGGTAGCCGGGTAAGCTATTATTTATATCAAATTAGTATATGTTTTTTTGAAGGTAAAAATACAGAATACTAATTATTTTTGTTGCCTTTTAGATTCGGACACACTTTGCAAGGCCAAACTGGAGAAAGGTCTTCTCTGATATGGCTAATACCCATAAGAACTCCCGCATAGGTGAGCAAACTTCTTTTGAATTAATAAATGATATAGAGTGAGGCTATGGTGATATGCATATTATAGATCGGTCCATACTATGGATTCATCATATCTTCAGTTTCAAAGTTCAAACAGTTGGTCCGAACCACTTAACATGATCTTCATACTAAAATGTACTTGGACACAAAATTTTAAAAATTGTAAAATTTTTTTTAGATAGATAGAAAATCACTACTTTCGGATAGTTCGGAATCTCTAGATCAAGTGATTTTCTAACTACTAAAAAAATCTAAAAAAATGTATAATTTGTTCTCCAAGTACATTTTCATATGGAAGTCATATTGAGCGGTTCGGATCGACTGTTTGAATTTTGAAATGAAGATATGAATCCATAGCACGGGCTACTGTATAATATGTATAACACCATAGTCTCACTTGAATGATAAAAGTTCCGTAGAAAATTTAAATTGATGTCAAATAAATTGAAAATGCAGGAGTGTTCTACTGTGGATCTCCAACTTTAACAAAGGTTTTGAGAGAATTGTCCACTGAGTTTACCCAGACGACTACCACAAGATTCCAATTCCACAAGGAGAACTTCTAAACATAGTACAAATGAAGCATATATGAGAGGAAGCATACTGAGAAAGATGCAACAGTGTAAATAGTTTTTGTGTTTATAATTAGCTTATTCTCACATATTTTATAGAATTAAAAATTGTATTTGTAGACATTAGATCGAATAGGTTGCAAAAACCCATACAGTGCATTTTGTAAGTGATATTTGTTTCCTGTAGAATAATTACATGACAATGGAGGTACTTCTTGAAGTACATTTCAGCAGAGTGAAATTTTTTCTATGTAATAATTTGTTTTAGAGGGCCAATGAATGCAAAAGTTTTGTTCTTTTTTATTTTTATTTTGTTTTGCCCATTTATGTATGCATAAAATTTGCTGCAAGTTTTCTTGCATTCTTATTATTCTACTGGTACAAACAAAAAGGAATTTAGAAAATTTATTTCAGGTAGATTATAATAAAACCTCTAGAAACAGTTGGAATTAACACAATCCTATTTCTATATAACAAGAGCAAATAATTGAAGTTACCAAAATCCAAAGAAAGATCAGCATTTGCATCCATCAAAAATGCATGCACAACTTAGCCACCAAAAAACATAACTGAACATTTTTAGATTAATATTAAAAGAAAAGAAAGAAAGAAAGAAACTAAACATATAAAGTCACTAAAAGGAACTAGGTTTACTGAGACTGTTGTTCTTTCCTTTTCTGTCTCTCAGCATTTGCAGTTGTCATCACTTGTCCGTTGATTCCTCTCTTTCTTCTAGAATGTTTCGTAACTGCCGGTGCTTCTTCTTTCACAATAGTAACAGACAAATTATCTTCACTTCTTGCAGAATTAGTGCTTTTAGCATTACCCTTAGGTTTTCTCCCTCTTTTACTACTAGTCACCAAGGGCTGTTCGGCATATTCAACCTTTACTGGTATCAATGCAAGGTCCATTATACCACTCACAATATCAGTGTTACCACTGGCAGAGTTACCTTTTCTAGGCCTACCTCTTTTTTTTCCAGATCTAGAGATGGCTTTACCCCAGTAGCTATGCTGTAGAGCCAAGTCTTTGAGTGGAATGGAGATGTCCAGTGGAACTAGCACATCCTCCAGCTCGTGCCAGTAGAGATCCTCACAATCACCGTCTTCATACTCAACCCTGTACCAGTTGGCCTCTGCATTGTACTGAGCCACCTTGCCAGAGTAATAAGCATCTCCAAATAATTTGCTAACTTTCCGCCCTTCAAGCCACTCTCCGAAACAAGGATCTAACTCGGGCTCAGATGCCAACTCTGACTCTGATTCTGACTCTGATTCCAGTTTGGGTTGAGATTTAAGGGCATTTCTGGATATTTGGTTCACATCATTGCCACTTCGAGACGATCTGGGGAGCCCTATAATTAGAACAGCAGGTTCTCCGGTGATTTTACTGACAACAGGCACCAGATGTTGTGTGCTGCTAGCTGGCTCCATAGTATTTATGCGTAGTTTTTTGCTCCGTCTAAATAAAAGAGGGTAAATCAATTTGCAATGTAGAAAAAATGATACAAAATAAAGTTATAATACATATTGTAAGAGATTGAGCTTGACCTAGCAATAATAAGTTTGGTGTGATCCCATGTTAAATTAAAAGATTGTTTACAGAATCCTTTTATTTTGATAATATGAAAATGAAAAGCATATAATATATAATTATATATGGAAACCAAAATTAAAAATTTTAGATCACATATTTATAATCTTTTTTTTTTTTCGCAAACAATGCCTGTGATACAAACAGCAGTCTTCACAGATTGAAGACATTAATTTACAAAATTTTGAATTGAACTGTTGATAATCTCTTTTAGCCCAGTGGTTGCTATCTTCCTAATTTAGAAAAAAAAAAAAATTGACTTCACCATCCCCATTACCAGTATAGAAAAAGTGAAGATGATCTCTGCTAGGACCTAGTTTCTAACAGAATACATCAAATTGACGCTAATCAAGGGTATCCTATTTTTCCAACTATCAATTTAGACCTCCAATTGTAAGTATATGATTGCACAGAATTTCTAAATATGTACTTCAAAATAAAAAAAAAAGAACAGAAAAATTCCATTAGGTTATTTATTAGTTTACTGAAATTAAGGAAAAACGAAATCAAGTGATTCACCTGAGAGCTCTTGTGCATAAATCAATGAATCTATTAGTAAAAAGGGGTAAAAGATTTTTACCTGACAGCTTTTATCGCCTCCTTATTTCTCAGCGATCAGAAAAAACAGATTAAAACGGGAGAAGGCGAGGAGCCGAGGAGTTGTTCGAGCGAACGGACGTGTGAGAGCAGAGTCAGAGTGTGTCAGTGCGCTCTCAGCTCTGCGCAGGAAGAGAAGATTAACTTACCGTGCAGCCATCTATGAAAAGAGTAATTTTCAGCCTTCAGAATCAGGTGAAGAGAAATGCCACACAAAAAATCATAAAAGATGGACACAGAAATTTTGAGTCCTCTCGGGGAAAGGCCGAGAATTCAGTGTTTTGTTTTGTCCAAAGGGCTTTGGACAAACTTTATCTAAAGCCGGATATATACCGTACAATATGCATTGAGATTCGAGTTAACGGATTTAGAACTAAATAAACTACACTGATCGGACGGACTTTGAAGCCGATCGGACGGTTTATAAACGGTTTTGGATAAGGCTTTGTCCAAATCCCTTTGGACAAGAACTCCATGCCGAATTTTGTAGGCCTCGAAAATTACTTGGGCCCAAAAAGGCAAAAACAATGGCCCAGCGCATTCAGTCTTGGGCTTTTAAAGGAATTAAATTGTTATTCTCCATCGACAATTTTTTTGACATCATTTCTGATTCCTTCACTAAAAAAAACAAATAATATTTTTATGTAAAATGCATTGACAACTTGAGCACCTATTAAATTTTAATGAAGAAATGCTATGTTGTAAGAAAAGTGGCTAGCCGCACATGGGTTCCAATTAGCAAACATTTGATAATAATTTCCGGCTAATGGTAAATTCCTTTCGGTTGTTTATGTAAATGATGGCATGAATCATTCTATCACCAATTACTACTCCTTTGTACCACTTTTTGAGCCTTTTTTAGATTATAAATTAGGTTTTGGGGACTTGATTCCACCACTATATGCTTGGACCTTAGGCTCCATATTTTTATTTTTCCTTTTTTATCCTTTTCTAATGGAATATGTATGCGCTTTACTAACCCTATTTATATAAATTCAAGATAATGCTATGTCTAACCATGATAGCTATACTTTAATTCCGGTATTACTTAGAAAAGCAAGATGCTCCAATTTTTTTTTTTTTTTTCAAAATGTTTGTATCTACCATTTTATGATGTTTAATCAATGTATAAAGTATAATAGCATTTACGAAGTAAATATAAAACTATAGTTGCATGTAAAAAAAAAAATATGCTACATATGCGCCTATAACACGAGCAAAACTAGAGTGTGATGTGCTCACCAAGAGGGGTTGGTGAGCACACCTCCAAAAGACTATTGGATTGACTTCGAACTATGAATTCAAACCGTTGAAATTCATGTACTTCGTGAGTGATGCATGTACATGCAAAAATTTTAAAGTTTCGAATTCATTTAGTACATGGTCAAGCGGTCAAAACAATGAACATTTTATAAGTTATTTTTTAAATTGTTTTATGTATTCATTTTTCATCATTGTTTTGACCGCTTGACCATGTACTAAATGAATTCGAAACTTTAAAATTTTTGCATATATATACATCACTCACGAAGTACATGAATTTTAACGGTTTGAATTCGTAATTCGAAGTCAATCTAATAATCTTCACCAACCCCTCTTGGTGAGCACATCACACTCTAGTTTTGCTCCCAGTAACATAGTATACTTTTCATTTTTTGAAAGAATATTATCTTTCTTTTTCCTCAAGTTCTATTGTAAACAAGACCATCATTACCAAAGTAGCATTTTTTCAAAAGGCAACTGCTACTAAATTATTCTTTGCATGGCGATTATATTCAAGTTCGAAGTCTGAATTTATTTAGACACGTACTAGTTACATGCAAATTGTATTATTTTTTGATTGGTCATGATTTCTTTTTATTTTTAAATGTCATTTAAAGCATTTTTGAATTGATTATAATTGATTGGTCATGTTTTAATCTATTCTATTTTTTAATATCATTTAAGGAATGTTATTTGTCATATAATATGTTATTTTGTATTAGATTTTTTTATGAAAATATGTCAAAAATATAAAATAAAATATATGTCATTTAATAAGAATGATTTACGTGTAGATGTCATTTAAAGAATGTTATTTGTCATTTAGTCTAATTTTTTTATAAAAATATGTAATTATGTATGAGATTATTCTTTTCTCTTATAATGTCTCTGTTGCAACACAGGGGCACGATACTAGTATTATCTGTTAGGCTCCTCTCCAGCTATTAAGGAATTGATTTTAATCTCTGTTGCACGGATACGCCTGTTTAGGCGCCATATCGGTATTGGACACGTATCGGATACCGATACGCGCCCGATACGGCACCGATACGTATCCGATACGCCAGATGGCGTATCCGCTCACGTGGCGTATCCTTACTTAGTGGATACGGTCATCGATACGCTTTGACTCGCTGGGATACGCCTGGACACGCCCCGCACTGCGTGGTCCACCGTGCACCGCGCCAAAATCAATTTTTTTAGCTGCTACCGTGATTCGAACTTGGGATATGAGGCATAATAACCATAGTCTTCTACCACTGTACCACTGTAATGTTGTTGTTATAATATAGTACTTATTATATTTAATATATATTTCGCTATAGTATTGTTTTGCTCCATTTGATTCATATAAATATAATTAAAATAATAAAAAAATATTATATATATTAAACGTATCGTATCCTTGATTTTTAAAATTTACCGTATAGCCGTATCCGTATCGTATCCGATACGAACCAGTACCCGTATCCGTGCAACATAGATTTTAATCATTCAGATATATTTGAATAGTTCATTTCGAGTTTTAAGTATCTAAATCAGATGTGGTGAAATAGTTGTTTTTATTACTACTTTACCTATTTTGCTTGATTCTAATAATTAGTAGGAATTCACTGACAATAAATTATTAAATTGACAATTAATCCTAACAACTATTTGCAATAAATCAAGCCAACAAAAAGTTTTTACAAAGTGAAACTTAATTAATATCTTAAAATTATTAAATGGAGAGAATCCGAATCTGTATTTTAGAAGTGTGAAGAGTAAATGCAACAGCTCACATGATTCCTCCTTCCACTTAGACACCTCATCACTAGTATATTGTCCATATTAAGAAAAGTGGTCAGTGCTTGTGCAATTTAAAAATTTAATAAAATCCTCATCACATGATTATATTTGTAGCTATTTTCCTTAGCCAACCATGCTACACTACAAGTACATATATAGTATGAAATTGGCCACAAGGAATAACTCAACAACTTGTCAATTATTATTTTTATTTTGCTTTTTTTTCCAGGACTTGAGCCTAGATGAAGTTTCATTGGCTACATGTAATTTAGAAATTGTTTGTGTGATCTTAATGCTAATCGGACGACTTCAATAGGTTAGATATCAGACTGAATTTGTTGTGATGCTCGTTTGGAGTCGTTCAATCAGCATCATACACTATTGATTTGTACGAATCTTGATGTTTATCGGACGATTCTAACCGAACAACAGACTAATTAAACTTGGTGTGATGGTCGTTTAGAGTTGTTCAATTAGCATCATGATTCCTACTCAATTTATTAATTGTACATATCTGACAAGACATCGAACCGCTCCCAATTCCATAATCTAATTATGCAAGTAGTTTTGTAAGAAGCATTGGCACTTGGAAATTATATTTCATTTGTGAATATCAATTTAAAAATAAAAATAAAAAAGGAAAAGAAAAGAAGTGTCAAGCTGCATATATTGCAATGAGCAACTAGCTAGGACCACTGTTTTAATATTCGGTTCTATTCGGCGAATATACGGCTGTGTATATTCGTATTCGGTTGTAATCCGAATAGAAAACTAATATTCGGTTCTGAATATTCGGTCTAAAATTTGTATTCGGTCCTGAATATTCAGTCTAAAATTTGTATTCGGTCCTGAATATTCGGTCTAATATTCGGTTCTGAATATATACAGTTCTGAATTATGTGGCTATGCTGCTTTGTTTTCTACTATACTGTTGTTTATTAATATGAATTTTTATTTTAAAATCCGCATATATACATCCGAATAAAAATCTGTATATTCGACTGTATACCGTATATTCGGTATTCGGTGGCAACACCGGCTAGGACTGAGCCATGAATTATTTCATGGAGATGCCATGAGCATAAATTATTATACAATAAACTTTCATCACTATATATAGTATTGTAACTAATTATCAAAATTCTCGAGAAACATACTGTAAATTAAGACGAGCTTTTACAGGAAAAAAAATGGAGTTAAATATATTTATGTGCACTTCATCAGCGTGAATTTTAAAATTATCAACTTGACGCCCATAAGTATATGTAATTTTTTTTTGTTGACCTCATAGTTATATTTAATAGTTTAGCATAGTTATTATATATAATTATTTTACACTTAACCCCATTCAAAAAAAATTATCTATTGGTATACTTAGGTCAAAACATACAAGCCTGACTTTACACAATGAAACCGACATCAACTATATATTAAGTACAAACAACGCATTACAACTTACTCATATATAATTCCTAGCCAAACAAAATAAAAAGAAACACCATACCATCCAA
>JAJGRW010000241.1:0-61527 GCA_025461045.1 Carex parvula | reverse complement strand
ACGGCACCTACTCTCAAGTGGGGTTTAAGCGGTTAGAGAGAGAGAGAGAGAGAGAGAATAACTTGACCTTTTGTTTTTAATCTAAGTACAAGTAGGTTTTTTTTGTCTATATTAAAATCAGTGATGATTATTATCAAAGAACTGTCACTGACAGTATAAAAATGCATGCATGCCTTAGTTTCTTCTTATCAAATTCAATATTAATAAAACTTAAATAATGTTTCCTAATTTATAGAAAAATATTAGTTTTAATATCGTATCATGTTCATAATAACTTTTGATTTTTAAATTAAACTGATGCTAAAATTTTCTACGGCATATATTTTAGATGTACGGAACAATATTAATAAAATGAGTGCTTTGTATAACAATATTAACAAAAGGTACTTTTGGGATACCTCAATGCATAGAATGTAAATTCTATTGACATATCTTTTCATATTGAATATTTGTTTGGTAGATTAAGAAAAGGAATGAATATATCACAAATTTAGATTTTAAAAAAAAAAAAAGAATATAGCACAAATTTGAGGGAAACATGGGGATTCTAAATTCGAATGTGGTATTTTGAATTTCTTGTGTATAGGTTGTGGTTGAGAACTTTGTCAAGTTTATAGGATTTAATATAACAAGTTTATTGAAATATTAAATGAGGAAATGTACTAGAGACCAGTGCGGATCTAAGGCTTAGTCAAAGATAGCTAAGCCACCCTATAATTTTAAAATTTTAATTATATGTATAGAAATTTAATTGAAATTTTTTTTTTATATAGTCTAGTCACCCGTAATAAATGACATATGTTTAATTGTAATCTAGTGGTTAAAACTCTATTTTATTATTGAGAGGTCTTGAATTCAAATTCCAACCACCCACAATTGTATATTTTTATTTTCAATCACTTCTATTAAAATTTTCTAGTTCCGTCCCTGCTGGAGACGTTTAACAATTCTCTCGTGATGATTAAACGAATAGTAGTAGTACACAAAGTAAATGCAGTGCTGATCCCGAACCGTACACTTAACCAGAGTCCATCTAGATTCTTACACGTGTTGATGAGCCTACAAAAGTCACCAGCTATGAATCCCAGTCAAAGTAGAATAAGAATAATTATATATAATATGCAATTAATCATGAGAGGAGACGAGATTGGAGAAAATTAAATAGCATGTTGATTTGTTTTCCAATTTAGTAAACCCAAAACCAAAGAAGAATATTTCAACAAATCAATTTCGATTTCTTTTCTTTTTAATATAATAAATGAACAGCTGGGGTACGAATACAAGTGTATAACAAGCTCTATACCTTCTCACATTACCTTTAGAAAAGTACTATGAAAAGGGACCATGATAAAAGATTGAGGTCCATTGGGGTCCGATATGCTTTAAGATTCGTACTCGTAACTTTCGCGTCTGTTTTAAAATTCGTGCACAAGAATCTTTAAAGCAAATCAGACGGTCCGAAACCCATCGGACCCAACCTGCTCTATAATACTTCTTCATTGTCCAATACCTTCATAAGTTAGATATATATAGAGTAGGCTACGGTGCTTTGCAAAGTAAACCACCCCGTTTACTTCGGGCTACTTTTTGGATTGAAAATCCAAACAACCGATCCGAACCGTCAAATGTTCTAAACATTGAAATGTGCTTGGAACCAAATTTTACATTTTTTGGAATTTTTTTACTATTTATTAAACCACTTGAAAATCTCTGATCCAAGGCAAACAGTAAAAACAGTAAAAATTTTCTGGACCACCAGATCAGAAACTTTCAAAGTGGCTTAAATAAATAGTAAAAAATTCCAAAAAATGTAAAATTTGGTCTCCAAGCACATTTCAATGTTAGAACATGTTGAACGGTTCGGATTGGTTGTTTGGATTTTCAAAATCCAAAAAGTAGCCCGAAGTAAACGGGGGTGGTTACTTTGCAAATCACCGTAGCCTTACTCTATATATATATATCTATAATATATATATATAATGCATCGGGGAGGAATCACTTGACATATGTATCAAAAATTGTTAATTTTCAAATGTTAAAATTTTAATAAAACTTAATTTGATATATATGCATTACACTTAAATTGTCCTATAATGTCAAATTTTGTAAATTATCAAAAATGTCAAATAAATAATTGTTAATTATTTCTCTTCGTATTGTATTAACTTGAATGATATAGCTGAATATATGTAATGAATGGAGGTCAATTGATCACCATTATCTTTAAAATTACAATATTTTGTTATATATTTTAGAAAAAATATATTGAAAAAAGTTGTGATTATAATAACGAAAATTAAATTTGACATTAAAAAAAGAGATAAACCAAATAACTACGCATTCTTGAAAATTCAATATTTGACACGGCAAGTTGCGGACAGCCATCTTTTTTTTTTTCTACTGACATCGCTGCAACATTTTTTGTGGCCCCCCATAATTTCTAGCCAATTAGGGAGCACCATTTATTTGAAAGCAAAGATGGTGCAAAAAAATAGAGAAATATATGTCCGCCTTTAAGATTGCGGACACTAAATTAGTGTCGTCATTTGTAGTTGCAGCAATTTTAGGAATCTGTGGTTATTTGATTTATCTATTTTTTAATGTCAAATTTAAAAATTTTGGTTATAATAATATGTGTTCGTTAATGAAATTTAGTGCAGGGAACTTGTGAGAGTCTATCCACAGTGTTTCACCACAGCTTTCAACTTGTCAAATTCAAATTTAGTGTTCGTTAATGAACCAAGTTGGTTCGGTCTGAGCTAGATCCTACCTCAACTTATTAATTCCGGAACGAATTACTAACGAGATGGCTCGCTAACAGCGCGTTCCACTATCAAGCAAACTGTTAGTAATCGAGTCACAAGAGGAGAGTTGCAGACTTTTTTTGCCAGTCCTATCTACAAGGGTGCACTCGAGTAGCTACCTGATTCTTTGTCGGCCTGTAACTAAGAGCAAATTGAGGCCTTAATTTCAATATTTCCAATATGACATTAGAATTTGTAAATTTAAAATTGCTATAATTACCACTTTACCCTAGTGTACCTAAAATTAATGCCACGGACATTTTTTGCTTTTGTAGTCGGCTCCCCAATTATATAAAATCTTATAAAATTTGGCAACAAGCATAAATATATATAGAGATAGGCTATGGTGAGTTGTGAAGTAAAACGTCGTTTTACTTCACGTCATATTTTTATTTTCAAAATTCAAACAACTGATCCGAACCGTTCAATTTTTTCTAAATGTTGAAATGTGCTTGGAGACTAAATTTTATATTTTTTGAAATTTTTTTACTATTATTAAGCCACTTTGAAAATCGCTGATCCACTGTGAACAGTAAAAAACAGTAAAAATTTCTGGACCACCGGATCAGCGATTTTCAAAGTGGCTTAATAACTAGTAAAAAAATTCCAAAAAATATAAAATTTGGTCTCCAAGCACATATTCAATATAGAGAACATGTTGACGGTTCGGATCGGTTGATTGGATTTTAAAATGAAAATATGAGCGTAAAGTTAAAAATGACATCTTACTTCACAACTCACCATAGCCCAGCTCTCTCTCTCTCTCTCTCTCTCTATATATATATATATATATATATATTATAAATCCTAGTTATTATATTTAGTATGTAACATGTTACACTCGTTTGGATGGTATGGTGTTTCTTTTTATTTTGTTTGGCTAGGAATTATATATGAGTAAGTTGTAATGCGTTGTTTGTACTTAATATATAGTTGATGTCGGTTTCATTGTGTAAAGTCAGGCTTGTATGTTTTGACCTAAGTATACCAATAGATAATTTTTTTTGAATGGGGTTAAGTGTAAAAATAATTATATATAATAACTATGCTAAAACTATTAAATATAACTATGAGGTCATAACAAAAAAAATTACATATATACTTATGGGCGTCAAGTTGATAATTTTAAAATTCATGCTGATGAAGTGCACATAAATATATTTAACCTCCATTTTTTTTCCTGTAAAAGCTCGTCTTAATTTACAGTATGTTTCTCGAGAATTTTGATGATTAGTTACAATACTATATATATATAGTGATGAAAGTTGTATAATAATTTATGCTCATGGCATCTCCATGAAATAATTCATGGCTCAGTCCTAGCCGGTGTTGCCACCGAATACCGAATATACGGTATGCAGTCGAATATACAGATTTTTATTCGGATGTATATATGCGGATTTTAAAATAAAAATTCATATTAATAAACAGCAGTATAGTAGAAAACAAGCAGCATAGCCACATAAATTCAGAACTGTATATATTCAGAACCGAATATTAGACCGAATATTCAGGACCGAATACAAATTTTAGACCGAATATTCAGGACCGAATACAAATTTTAGACCGAATATTCAGAACCGAATATTAGTTTTCTATTCGGATTACAACCGAATACGAATATACACAGCCGTATATTCGCCGAATAGAACCGAATATTAAAACAGTGGTCCTAGCTAGTTGCTCATTGCAATATATGCAGCTTGACACTTCTTTTCTTTTCCTTTTTATTTTTAAATTGATATATATTCACAAATGAAATATAATTTCCAAGTGCCAATGCTTCTTGCAAAACTACTTGCATAATTAGTACAAAATTATGGAATTGGGAGCGGTTCAATGTCTTGTCAGATATGTACAAATAAATTGCGTAGGAATCATGATGCTAATTGAACAACTCTAAACAACCATCACACCAAGTTTAATTAGTCTGTTGTTCGGTTAGAATCGTCCGATAAACATCAAGATTCGTACAAATCAATAGTGTATGATGCTGATTGAACGACTCCAAATCGAGCATCACAACAAATTCAGTCTGATATCTAACCGATCGAAGTCGTCCGATTAGTATTAAGATCACACAAACAATTTCTAAATTACATGTAGCCAATGAAACTTCATCTAGGCTCAAGTCCTGGAAATTAAAAGAGCAAAATAAAAATAATAATTGACAAGTTGTTGAGTTATTCCTTGTGGCCAATTTCATACTATATATGTACTTGTAGTGTAGCATGGTTGGCTAAGGAAAATAGCTACATATATAATCATGTGATGAGGATTTTATTAAATTTTTAAATTGCACAAGCACTGACCACTTTTCTTAATATGGACAATATACTAGTGATGAGGTGTCTAAGTGGAAGGAGGAATCATGTGAGCTGTTGCATTTACTCTTCACACTTCTAAAATACAGATTCGGATTCTCTCCATTTAATAATTTTAAGATATTAATTAAGTTTCACTTTGTAAAAACTTTTTGTTGGCTTGATTTATTGCAAATAGTTGTTAGGATTAATTGTCAATTTAATAATTTATTGTCAATGAATTCCTACTAATTATTAGAATCAAGCAAACTAGTAAAGTAGTAATAAGAACAACTATTTCACCACATCTGATTTAGATACTTAAAACTCGAAATGAACTATTCAAATATATCTGAATGATTAAATCTATGTTGCGCGGATCCGGATACAGCGATACGGTAATTTTAAAAAATCAGGGATATGATACGTTTATTATATATAATATTTTTTTATTATTTTAATTATATTTATATGAATCAAATGGAGCAAAACAATACTATAGCGAAATATATATTAAATATAATAAGTACTGGTGCAGTGGTAGAAGACTATGGTTGTTATGCCTCAGATTCCAACTTCGAATCACGGTAGCAGCTAAAAAAATTGATTTTGGTGCGGTGCACGGTGGACCACGCAGTGTGGGGCGTGTGATTTTGGCGCGGTGCGGGGTGTATCCAGGCGTATTTTAGCGAGTCAAAGCGTATCGATGACCGTATCCACTAAGTAAGGATACGCCACGTGACGGATACGCCGCGTGACGGATACGCCATCTGGCGTATTGGATACATATCGGTGCCGTATCGGGCACGTATCGGTATCCGATACGTGTCCGATACCGATATGGTGCATAAACAGGTGTATCCGTGCAACATAGATTAAAATCTCCTTAATAGCTGGAGAGGAGCCTAACAGATAATACTAGTATCGTGCCCCTGTGTTGCAACGGAGACATCATAAGAGAAAAGAATAATCTCATACAAAATTACATATTTTTATAAAAAAAAAATTAGACTAAATGACAAATAATATTCTTTAAATGACATCTACATGTAAATCATTTCTTAAATAACATATTAAATGATAGATATTTTATTTTATCTTTTTGACATATTTTCATAAAAAAAATATAATACAAAATGACATATTACATGACAAATAACATTCCTTAAATGATATTAAAAAATAGAATAGATTAAAACATAACCAATCAATTATAATCAATTCAAAAATGCTTTAAATGACATTTAAAAATAAAAAGAAATCATGACCAATAAAAAATGATACAATTTGTATATAACTAGTACGTGTCTAAATAAATTTAGACTTCTAACTTGAATATAATCGCCGTGCAAAGAATAATTTAGTAGCAGTTGCCTTTTGAAAAAATGCTACTTTGGTAATGATGGTCTTGTTTACAATAGAACTTGAGGAAAAAGAAAGATAATATTCTTTCAAAAAATGAAAATTATACTATGTTACAGAGAGCAAAACTAGAGTGTGATGTGCTCACCAAGAGGGGCTGGTAAAGACTATTACCTTGACTTTGAATTACGAATTCAAACCGTTAAAATTCATGTTCTTCGTGAGTGATGCATGTATATGCAAAATTTTTAAAGTTTCGAATTCATTTAGTATATGGTCAAGCGGTCAAAACAATGAACATTTTATAAGTTATTTTTTAAATTGTTTTATGTATTCATTTTTCATCATTGTTTTGACCGCTTGACCATGTACTAAATTAATTCAAAACTTTAAAATTTTTGCATGTACATGCATCACTCACGAAGTACATGAATTTCAACGGTTTGTATTCGTAGTTCGAAGTCAATCTAATAGTCTTTTGGAGGTGTGCTCACCAACTCCTCTTGGTGAGCACATCACACTCTAGTTTGCTCGTGTTATAGGCGCATATGTAGCATATTTTTTTTTACATGCAACTATAATTTTATATATACTTCGTAAATGCTATTATACTGTATGCATTGATTAAACATACATAAAATGGTAGATACAAACATTTTGAAAAAAAAAAAAAAATTGGAGCATCTTGCTTTTCTATGTAATACCGGAATTAAAGTATAGCTATAATGGTTAGACATAGCATTATCTTGAATTTATATAAATAGGGTTAGTAAAGCGCATACATATTCCATTAGAAAAGGATAAAAAAGGAAAAATAAAAATATGGAGCCTAAGGTCCAAGCATATAGTGGTGGAATCAAGTCCCCAAAAACCTAATTTTATAATCTAAAAAAGGCTCAAAAAGTGGTACAAAGGAGTAGTAATTGGTGATAGAATGATTCATGCCATCATTTACATAAACAACCGAAAGGAATTTACCATTAGCCGGAAATTATTATCAAATGTTTGCTAATTGGAACCCATGTGCAGCCAGCCACTTTTCTTACAACATAGCATTTCTTCATTAAAATTTAATAGGTGCTCAAGTTGTCCCTAATGCATTTTACATAAAAATATTATTTGTTTTTTTTAGGGAGGGAATCAGAAATGATGTCAAAAAAATTGTCAATGGAGAATAACAATTTAATTCCTTTAAAAGCCCAAGACTGAATGCGCTGGGCCATTGTTTTTGCCTTTTTGGGCCCAAGTAATTTTCGAGGCCTATAAAATTCGGGGTGGGGTTTTTGTCCAAAGGGATTAAGGAATCGTGTAGTTTATTTAGTTCTAAATCCGTTGACTCGAATCTCAATGCATATTGGACGGTATATCTCCGGCTTTAGATAAAGTTTGTCCAAAGCCCTTTGGACAAAACAAAATACTGAATTGTCGGCCTTTCCCCGAGAGGACTCAAAATTTCTGTGTCCATCTTTTATGATTTTTTGTGTGGCATTTCTCTTCACCTGATTCTGAAGGCTGAAAATTACTCTTTTCATAGATGGCTGCACGGTAAGTTAATCTTCTCTTCCTGCGCTCTCAGAGCGCTCTGACACACTCTGACTCTGCTCTCACACGTCCGTTCGCTCGAACAACTCCTCGGCTCCTCGCCTTCTCCCGTTTTAATCTGTTTTTTCTGATCGCTGAGAAATAAGGAGGCGATAAAAGCTCTCAGGTAAAAATCTTTTACCCCTTTTTACTAATAGATTCATTGATTTATGCACAAGAGCTCTCAGGTGAATCACTTGATTTCGTTTTTCCTTAATTTCAGTAAACTAATAGATAACCTAATGGAATTTTTCTGTTCTTTTTTTTTATTTTGAAGTACATATTTAGAAATTCTGTGCAATCATATACTTACAATTGAAGGTCTAAATTGATATTTGGAAAAATAGGATACCCTTGATTAGCGTCAATTTGATGTATTCTGTTAGAAACTAGGTCCTAGCAGAGATCATCTGCACTTTTTCTATACTGGTAATGGGGATGGTGAAGTCAATTTTTTTTTTTTTCTAAATTAGGAAGATAGCAACCGCTGGGCTAAAAGAGATTATCAACAGTTCAATTCAAAATTTTGTAAATTAGGAAGATCACTTCCAGTCCTTTTGTTCTTTGGGTTCGCAAACAATGGCTTCAATCTGCGAAGACTGCTGTATTGAATTTGTATCACAGGCATTGTTTGCGAAAAAAAAAAGGTTGTAAATATGTGATCTAAAATCTTTTAATTTTGGTTTCCATATATAATTATATATTATATGCTTTTCATTTTCATATTATCAAAATAAAAGGATTCTGTAAAAAATCTTTTAATTTAACATGGGATCACACCAAACTTATTATTGCTAGGTCAAGCTCAATCTCTTACAATATGTATTATAACTTTATTTTGTATCATTTTTTCTACATTGCAAATTGATTTACCTTCTTTTATTTAGACTGAGCAAAAAACTACGCATAAATACTATGGAGCCAGCTAGCAGCACACAACATCTGGTGCCTGTTGTCAGTAAAATCACCGGAGAACCTGCTGTTCTAATTATAGGGCTCCCCAGATCGTCTCGAAGTGGCAATGATGTGAACCAAATATCCAGAAACGCCCTTAAATCTCAACCCAAACTGGAATCAGAATCAGAATCAGAGTCAGAGTTGGCATCTGAGCCCGAGTTAGATCCTTGTTTCGGAGAGTGGCTTGAAGGGCGGAAAGTTAGCAAATTATTTGGAGATGCTTATTACTCTGGCAAGGTGGCTCAGTACAATGCAGAGGCCAACTGGTACAGGGTTGAGTATGAAGACGGTGATTGTGAGGATCTCTACTGGCATGAGCTGGAGGATGTGCTAGTTCCACTGGACATCTCCATTCCACTCAAAGACTTGGCTCTACAGCATAGCTACTGGGGTAAATCCATCTCTAGATCTGGAAAAAAGAGAGGTAGGCCTAGAAAAGGTAACTCTACCAGTGGTAACACTGACATTGTTAGTGGTATAATGGACCTTGCATTGATACCAGTAAAGGTTGAATATGCCGAACAGCCCTTGGTGACTAGTAGTAAAAGAGGGAGAAAACCTAAGGGTAATGCTAAAAGCACTAATTCTGCGAGAAGTGAAGATAATTTGTCTGTTACTATTGTGAAAGAAGAAGCACCGGCAGTTACGAAACATTCTAGAAGAAAGAGAGGAATCAACGGACAAGTGATGACAACTGCAAATGCTGAGAGACAGAAAAGGAAAGAACAACAGTCTCAGTAAACCTAGTTCCTTTTATTGACTTTATATGTTTAGCTTCTTTCTTTCTTTCTTTTCTTTTAATATTAATCTAAAAATGTTCAGTTATGTTTTTTGGTGGCTAAGTTGTGCATGCATTCTTGATGGATGCAAGTGCTGATCTTTCTTGGGATTTTGGTAACTTTAATTATTTGCTCTTGTTATATAGAAATAGGATTGTGTTAATTCCAACTGTTTCTAGAGGTTTTATTATAATCTACCTGAAATAAATTTTCTAAATTCCTTTTTGTTTGTACCAGTAGAATAATAAGAATGCAAGAAAACTTGCAGCAAATTTTTTGCATACATAAATGGGCAAAACAAAGTAAAAATAAAAAAGAACAAAACTTTTGCATTCATTGGCCCTCTAAAACAAATTATTACATAGAAAAAATTTCACTCTGCTGAAATGTACTTCAAGAAGTACCTCCATTGTCATGTAATTATTCTACAGGAAACAAATATCACTTACAAAATGCACTGTATGGGTTTTTGCAACCTATTCGATCTAATGTCTACAAATACAATTTTTAATTCTATAAAATATGTGAGAATAAGCTAATTATAAACACAAAAACTATTTACACTGTTGCATCTTTCTCAGTATGCTTCCTTTCATATATGCTTCATTTGTACTATGTTTAGAAGTTCTCCTTGTGGAATTGGAATCTTGTGGTAGTCGCCTGGGTAAACTCAGTGGACAATTCTCTCAAAACCTTTGTTAAAGTTGGAGATCCACAGTAGAACACTCCTGCATTTTCAATTTATTTGACATCAATTTAAATTTTCTACGGAACTTTTATCATTCAAGTGAGACTATGGTGTTATACATATTATACAGTAGCCCGTGCTATGGATTCATATCTTCATTTCAAAATCCATACAGTCGATCCAAACCGCTCAATATGACTTCCATATGAAAATGTACTTGGAGAACAAATAATACATTTTTTTAGATTTTTTTAATAGTTAGAAAATCACTTGATCTAGAGATTCCGAACTATCCGAAAGTAGTGATTTTCTATCTATCTAAAAAAAATGTTACAATTTTTAAAATTTTGTGTCCAAGTACATTTTAGTATGAAGATCATGTTAAGTGGTTCGGACCAACTGTTTGAACTTTGAAAATGAAGATACGATGAATCCATAGTATGGACCGATCTATAATATGCATATCACCATAGCCTCACTCTATATCATTTATTAATTCAAAAGAAGTTTGCTCACCTATGCGGGAGTTCTTATGGGTATTAGCCATATCAGAGAAGACCTTTCTCCAGTTTGGCCTTGCAAAGTGTGTCCGAATCTAAAAGGCAACAAAAATAATTAGTATTCTGTATTTTTACCTTCAAAAAAACATATACTAATTTGATATAAATAATAGCTTACCCGGCTACCAGAGACTATATCAAAGCCATTCTTGGCATGTTGAAGTTGCTGCACCATAGCAATCAGCGCAGACCGCGCATCGCCTTCTTCATACACACTTGTCAGGTAGTTGTGCATTTCAATCACATTCTGCAATGAACAAAAAATCAAGCAAATTATCAATTGAAATCAGTTTGGCTTATCGACAACAAAAAATAAGTAAGACGTGTCAAAAAACATACGTCATGATCACTTTCAGCCACATCATTCATGACACCTTTGAACCACTCGAATGAGCCTTGCTCTCTTGTTACCCAGTAAAAATATGCTCTTCCAGGGCCATTGCTCCCCTGTTTCAAAATCAGACATTTATTTTGAGAAACTTTAGATAAAATAAGGCTTGGGCAAGAACATGATTTTTAATCCAACATTAAACCCACCTTTTTAAGTATTTCAATAAATAATCACCAGTGTTTTAAGTGGTTTAATTTATAGTTGTAGGGTATATGTGGTTTAGCTTACCTCATTTGATTTACTGTTGTGCAGAAGATCTTTCAATATGCTAATGAAAGGGGTTGCACCTATTCCAAGTCCGATTAGCAAAAGGATATCATATTTCTTGTAATTTTGCGCAGGTGCACCATATGGTCCATCTATCAGCAGCTTGGGAAACCTATCACCAGGGAAAAGAATCAGAAAAGAATCCACCTTGGAAGCAAAGATATCAGAAAAGAATCAATCAGAAAAGAATCCATCAGAAAATTTTGATAATTTCACTATTACAATCACCTAGTATCTTCAATCTCCGCATCAGCCACAACTGTTGTTTCCAGTCTAGTCAGTGTGGCCTTCTTGGAAGTAACTTGAGCTACACAAGACTGTATCGATATATTGTTTGTTTATCATCACGTTTAACAAAAAAAGTATGAATCAGACAACTTTATTTTTTTTATAGAAGTCACAAACTAACCTTTCCAAAGAGGTTTCTGATTTCACCTGTCCAGTCACCCAAGGTGCGTATATGCACACTCAAGTAATCATCTCCAGGTGCTGATGTAATGGAGAATGGATGCCTACAAAAATTAGGTATACTTATGAGCTTAATCAGGCTTTTTACAGGTTATTCTGAGATGGAAATCGAATGTTTCAATTACCACTCAAAAGGCGAGACATCTGGGCATTTTACAAACATATACATCCCACTCTTGTACTTGAAACTAGCTGGTTTCTTCATGTGAATTGATAGCACTTCTCCTGGATATATTGATGCCTGTAAAATTTTAAATTGTTACAGTTATTAAAGTTTTGTTTTCTTTAATGAATAGGTTGTAAACTTGGTAAAAAGCAACTTGGATGATTACCTTAACAATGCTCACACGATAGTTATTCTCACGGAATTTCCTAATCAATCTCTCACATGCATAGAATAGCACCGGGATAGCGAGATACATCCATGTCTAACCAGATTGGGAACAAGAAGACAATTATTCTCATTTCTTACAAAAAAATTGTAAATCACAGTAGTTATTTTTAGCCGTTTATTTATTTATTTTTCTTTTTCAGCTTTTTTCCGAACACAGCCCGACATCATAGGTGTTTTCAGATGTACCCTGACACTTCTTGTATCTTGTAACTACATATAAAATCAATACAGAAGACTCGAGTTGATAAGTTCTGTGAATTGATTATGAAGCCTTTGAGATCAATTAAAAAAAAAAGAATGGGCAATATTGTATTTTCCTTTGTTTTGATGAAAGTGTTGGTTGGCATATCACAAGCTAACCTTTGGAAAAAAAAGGGAAAAACATGGTTATACTGTGCTTCTTTTGATTAAAATCACATTCATTTCGTGGGCTCTATTTACAAATTGGTTTGTAAATTTTGATAGATGTGGAATGTTAATTGCAAATGTGATCAAAATTAGGTGCATTCTAAAAAGAGAAACCTTTGTATTTAAAACACTTAGACATACCGTTTTCTTGTACCACTTTTTCGTGAGGAAGATGAAGTATGAATGAACTACAAGCAGAATGTACACAAGCACGAGCAAGTGGTGCGCGTACCAAAATGCGTTGAACCCGGCTAAATGGTGCAATGGTGAAGGCAACTTGACCACACTCCTCCTAAAAGAAGTAGTCGCTAGTGTGAAAGAAAATGTCATAATGATAATCATTAGGATGCCGGTGACACCTGGCACACTCTCCAAAAGAGACACATAGGTCGGTTGCTTATAGTGGAAGTCTGAGCCAAGATAGAATTGAAATTTATCGTGTGGGCATTTGATGAGTCGGGGGAAGTCGCATGTCACATGGGCTAATGTATGGAGGGCAGTTCCTATTGCAATTGTAACAGCAATGACCTGCAGCACCAAAAGTTATAGAGTTGATGTAATTCACTCTTTTTCTCAGTGTTTATTCTTTTCTATATAATTAAACAACATCTCATGCATACCTTGTGAAAATTTATATTATCATCAAAAGGTATGATCCGGTTAAGAACAGTTGACCTTAGGGTCGTCAGCGTGTTTCTACAAACAGGTACCAGAATGAGTGCCATGTTCAGTTTTAACGTCTCTGCTGCACCTTTTGCCACACATACACAATATCCCATCACCTCAAACGCAGCTTTTCTTTTGTACTGCTTGAATTTCCATGCAAATAGTGATAAATTGACTGTGATCCATAGGGACATGAGCCAGATGCGCTTCCAATGCTCATGTATGAAATCAACCGCCTTGGTTATGGACCGGTTTATTGGGTGTCGGTACCTTTTTGGGATCATGGTACGTGCCAAGCTGTTTGTTCTTTTTATAGCCTTTTCAGGTCCCTGTGCTGTTACCATGCCTCGAAGTAGCGTCTCCAGTTGCCAAATCTTCATTCATTAGAAAAACATAACTCTTACAGATGTTCCTTCTTTTTCATAATAATTACAGATGTTGGCAAACAGAAAATTAAATAATAATTACTTAATTGAAAATAAATAATCTCGGTACCTCGATATAGCCAAGATCATCTGGGTCAAGTTCCTCCATAATCAATGATGCATAGGTTGCTGCATGAGTCTTCAACTTGACTAGCTTATTTGCCGAGGCACTCAATATGATAACCTGCAAGAAAATCCAATAAAGGTTATGCATTTATACCTAAAATGATAGATAGGAAAATATGTTTGCTTTATGAGAAGTATATACCTCTTTCACCTCATCTTCAGTGAGCTGTCCATCTCCATTCTTATCACACCTACAAAAAAGAAGAGAGAAAAGCCATGCAAATATAAAAATTGTAAAATCATTCTTTTGATTTTTCTTGAAAGATAATTATAATAACTGTTCTCTCAAAAAAATAAATTATATTAATTTACATGTCAAAGAAGATCCTTAGGCGTGAGTCAAAATTTTGATCGGTCATCTCCTCCCAAAACTCTTTCAATTCTTCTTTTGTGATTCCATTTGCCGGATCTAGATTGCGGCGCCTTGCCAAGGCAACAAATAATTCTCCAGCAAACTCCTTCTCAGCCATACCTAAAAGCCAAGTCCACATTAAGCAATTGAAACTTTACTATTAGAAGTGAATTAATTAACGGCTTATTCTTATTTTCATTTGACGAGAAGTGAATTAATTAACAGTTTGTGATATATAATTGTGTTATACTAAAAAGTAAACCTTTATGTATCAGGGAAAATGAAAAATTCTAAGGCAATATATTATAAACTTCCATGTAGTGACAGCTCCATCTTTCTGGCAATAAAGTAAAAAGAAATCTGTGTCATAAAGAACTTGACAAAATCAGTTTTAAATTTAAGATTGGTAAAATAAAAGAAAATGGGAGATTTTTTCAAAAGGACCCCTGAAAAATTGCGTATTTTCAATTTAACACGGGCATGATAAGCATGAAAATTAGTATGCAAGAGGCAATAATCAACTTTTTCCAATCAACAGTAATTAAAAATGAAAAAAAAAAATGATTTGTGCGACAGTAAATTTGCTAACTTTTCCATCAGGTCTTATTTGCTTGTGAACAAAACTACTCCAAATGAGGGACATATTTCACCTATGTTATTTAACAAGAGATAGCCATCCAAAATTAACTAACTTGCCTCTTGGGGTCATTTCTACAATTCATATTAATACAGAATTAATTGTGCAACTTTGGCGGGTCTACTTTTTTTCTTTTTTGGTAATGTTGGATCTATTTATTTGACAAAGTAATCAGTTCAAGTCTCCAAGATATACATCATTTGGGAATTTTTTTTTTCACATTAAAAGGAGGTTGACTTTTTTTCGCTTTGAGAGTAAGCTGGCAGTTAAACAGCCATGAAATACACCAAAATTGTGCAAAAATTTCTTGAGATGGGTATATTTTTGGGGACCTACGGTGAATATAAAAAGAAACAAAAAGAATTTTGTTTGCACTGTTCGTTTCTTTTCACATGAGATGCACTAATATCCTACATAAACGAACAAAAGTAGTTACCCGCCATGTACAGAAAAAAAGAAAATACTAAAAGCCCACAGCCAGATCAAAAGAGGGAGAAAAATGGGTAAAGATTTTAACATAGCAGTTTGACTTCATACAACGCGCGGACTGTAGAATCAAAACAGCACTGCATATGGTTCATGCGCTGCATGCAGCCATAACTGCTCTGTTAAAAATCTTTACCCCGAGAAATAGACCGAAGCCTACCAGGAACCGAGATCAACTAAATCTGCAAATATAGTACCAAACAGTTTTCAAATGAAGGAACACCTAAAAGAGGAATCAGATCACAGTTTACAAATAGACAAACAAAAAAAAAAAAAAAAAAGGGTTCGCTTATGAGAAAGCAAGCTCACCAATGCACTTGCCGAAGCTCTCCTTGGCCAACCGTCCGTGCACGGACATGTCGTCGAAGCGTTTCTCCACCGCCTTCCACCCGTCCTTGCTGTTAGTTGTCTTGTCAAGGAATCGCAACCCCTTGAGCCCCGGTTGCGCGCTCGATTGGATCCTCGTCATCTTCTTCGCCACCGTAGTCGCTGCTGTCTTAACCCCTTCCTTGAACGACATTCGCGAAACCGAGTTCATGAAATGCCTTGGGCCCGTCGGCCTCGGTGGTCGACCGTTATCTGTGCCTGTCAGTGGGACCTCATGGATTGGGATGCCGTACTCATGCGAATGGCTCGCCATAGGAGATCCACGGTTGAGTTGGGGCAATGTACGTGGATTGAATTTTTGCGGAGGGGTGATTTGATGGTTTGTTGAGCTCAATTATTTGTTTTAGTTCTTTGCGGAGAGAAAGGAGGCGCGACTTGAGAGAGAGAGAATAAGTGGATTAAATAGCCGTTTCTCGATTTGAAGACGCGCTGTTATGTGGGACATGGAAATGGTCAGAAATGGTCTCTCTCTCTATGCTTCGGTTGCTGTTAGATTTTCTCATTTGGTGTGGAGGCCAACCCTGTAGAGTATAACTACGGGTGTTTTAAAAGCTTAATAATTGGTCAAGTTAATTTTAAAATGTAGTGTTTACATGTTAAATTTATAAATTTATAAATTAATTTAGTATAAAATAGTAAAAAAAAAAAAATTTATACGTTAATTTTAATTCATTTATTTTTTTTATCATTTTTATCACTTAGCTTTATATTAAATATTTAAAATAAAATATGTAAAATTATTACTTATAAGGTAGATTAGTTTCAAAGATTTAAATTTATAATAAAAATACGAAAGAACACTTTATTTTTATACATTTTCTTATTATTTCATCAATAAGATGAATTATTTACTGTTTTGGAAAGATCTTCATCCACCGACACAAATAAAAAAAAAAATTGGTGTATATTAACCGCGGAGTTCGGAGCATGCAAAGTTTACACTTAAAAATTTGATTATTTGCGAAACGAAAATAATAAATTTATTAAGACTTAGATGCTATGAAAGCATAAGGCGTTTCGCGCCACGGCTTTAAAAATTTATCGTATAAACTCTAATTTCGATCTAAGTAGCTCAGTAAATTAGTTATATAATGGAGTAGAACTAGGGTGCTCCTAAGCTCATCAAGCCCTTCCGTGAGCGCGACTCTAAAACCTATCGAATTGACTTCAAACGACATTTTCAAACCGTTAGATGTTCAATCTATATTAAAATGTGCTTGGAGACCAAATTTTACATTTTTTGGAATTTTTTTACTATTTATTAAGATAGTTTGAAAATCGTTGTTTTCCAATGGTGCAGAATTTTAATAAAAACAGCGATTTTCAAACCATCTTAATAAATAGTAAAAAAATTCCAAAAAATGTAAAATTTGGTCTCCAAGCACATTTTAATATAGATTGAACATCTAACGGTTTGGAAATATCGTTTGAAGTCAATTCGATAGGTTTTAGAGTCGCGCTCACAAAGGACTTGGTGAGCTTAGGAGCACCCTAGTTCTACTCTATATAATGAACTTATAGAATACTAATTTCTATATTTTTGAAATGTTTTTACTAGTTTTTATAATTTATAAAAGATGACAAAAAATGTCTAAAACATTGGCAATTTTCTTCTATTTTTAACTCATTTTTTGTCAAATTTTTTATAAATAGAAAAAAGAAAAAGAAAAATTGATAATAATTAACGTTTTTGAAATCGTCATGGTTTATAACGTCCAGAGGACGTTATTAACTATAATGTCCAAATAATATGCTCCATGAACTCTTTACTTAACAAAACAGTGCAAAAAAAAAAAATTTACAAGACGTTATGGACAAAAGCGTCCATAGATTTTTTTGCATCTAGTGTTATTTTTTCAGAAATAGTAACGTCCTGTTTTCCTATTTTTTCTGATAGTAACTTCTACTGTTACTTTTTCTTAGATAACAATAGTTGATTTTTTTTGCTGCTATCTGAACGTTACAAAGAGTAACGTTCCGTTTATTTTTGTCCTGTTTAGTTATTAGAAATTAATTATCTTCAATAATCTAGACGTTATACACCTTCATGGATTTCTTAGATTTCGAATTCCACCATAAACGTTAACTATTATCGAATTTTCTTTTTGGTTTTTTCTATTAATAAAAATTCGGCATTTTTTGTCATCCTTCATAAATCTTAAAATATAGTAAAAAATTTCCAAAAATAGTAAAAATTGATATCCTACAAATTCATTATATAACCAATTTACTGAGCTACTAAGATCAAAGTTTGAAATTCATACGATAAATTTTTGAGACCGTAACACAAAAGACTAGGGGTGGCAAAAAAACTCGTAGCTCGTGGCTTAATCGTGACTCATACCTGACTCGC
Source organism: Carex parvula (assembly GCA_025461045.1). Classification (NCBI taxonomy): domain Eukaryota; kingdom Viridiplantae; phylum Streptophyta; class Magnoliopsida; order Poales; family Cyperaceae; genus Carex; species Carex parvula. The sequence continues at coordinate 43,133 of JAJGRW010000241.1, read as the reverse complement.
TCGTTACTGGACCAAGCTGTTAACGAGCCAACTTGCCACTAGCTCGGTCTAAAATTAACGAGTACAAGTTGGGCCTGGCTTGCTCGCCAGCTCGGTTCAGTTCGATCCAAAAAGTTTGTAAAATTTATTTTCTTCTTAAAACAAGATTCAGCCAGACCCAGCAAGCCAGCTCGTCAGCTCGGATTGGCTTGTCACGATTTCAAGTTAAGGTTTTAGCTCAGATACCTTAGGTCCGCTTGCTCGACTGCAGCTCGGTCCAGAATTAACAAGCTAGACTAAAATCTAGCTCAGATTGAGCCAGCTCGTTACCACTTTACAAAAGACTTTATGCTATCGATAGCAACCAAGCGTTACTCAAATTTATTCATTTGTAAATGTTTTGGTGGAATAGCTGGTGTTCCCATTACCAATCATGTCGCCTTTGATTCTCTTCTCACGATATTAAATACTCTAATTTCTCTTCTCGCGATATCAATCCGACAGATCACGCATTGAATCGAAAAGTTCAGATTAATTCGGATGCTCCGATCAATCGAGTTTAAGTAACTAGCTGATTTTATTAATATCATTTCAAAAAATAAATAAACCAAAACACCATTGAAACTGGAAAATTCGAAAAATATCAGAGTCTCCAATTCAATCTGCAGCTCCATTTTTGAGGAGCTGTAGATTTAACTGGAGGCCCTCGAAAAACCTAAATATAATATTTATTACAGTGTATTTTGGAGTTTTAGGGCCTTCAATTCAATTTGCGCCTCCTCAAGAATGGGGCCGCAGATTGAATTGGAGGCCCTGGTATTTTTTTATTTCCCCATAATTTGTGATTTTTTTTTTACAGTGGTATTAATAAAAGTTTCGGTGGTTTGGAGGAGCGCAGGTTGGGTCCGATGGGTTTCGGGACCGTCCGATATGCTTTAAGATTCTTGCGCACAAATTTTAAAGCAGACTCGAAAATTACGGGCGCGGATCTTAAAACAGAGGGACGGTCATCGAACCCATCAAACTCACTTTGAGTCCGATGGGCATCGGACCCAAATTGACCTCGGTTTGGAGATATCGTGTCCGAATTTGTTTAAGTTACTTTAATCAGGTTCTAGTCCATTCAAATGCCACCTTTAATCATGTTTGTGTTGGTTTCGTATAAAAAAGTTTATAGTTGATAAGTTTAGTTGAATTAGGTAAAGATTAGGTTAACATCGTGTTTGCATTTGATTTTATTATTTTTGTACTATGCATTCTATTAAATTTAATATGTCTATGAACAATCGTTATTATTTATTTATATTTTCTGTGTGTTTAAAATGTATGGTGCAAAAAAAGTTATATAACATATAATACTCTGTTTTTTATGAACTTTGAATTAATAATATCGTACAAATTTTTTTTTTTCCTTTCAAAATTATACTCTGTTTTGTGAAACAATAAATATTTATCCCAAATAATAAACTTAAAATCAAATTTTAATTTACTTTTTTATTGACAATGAATATTTGTCTCCAAATGAGAAAGATCTAAATAATAATAATAATAATAATAATAATAATGAATATTTCGATCATTTTATATTAAAACTTTATTTGTTTTAACTGAAACAAATAAATGGTCATGAATATTTAATTAGTAACTAGAGTTGTTTTCCTAACTTTTCATTTCAAAATAAACATATTTATTGAGAAACTATTAAAATTCTAAACTAAGACAATTTTTATAAAATGTTCATGCATTCAACAAAATTTGAACACAGATATTAAAGGAGCCATGAGCATTCTACCTCAGATCGAAATGGTCCAAATTATAATTGGATGATCTGAATCTAAACTCAAAATTAGAATTACCTCAGAGTGCAGATCCTACCCGGTACCATAATAGAGAATCTTTTAGAATTAGTGGATCTGAACCGTTCTTTTTAACTTGATCTCAAAGCTCAATAATATTGCCCTTGTGCTAGCCCGAATCTCAAAGAGACAGAAAATTAATCTCAAACCGTGAAGTATGAAGAATCTTTTACGGTACCAGAGAGGATACTTTTCCCTACCTGAGAGTGTCTTATCTTCTATTGTTCCTTTCAAACTTTAATTTTATTCATATCAACTTTTTTTAAAGTATAAAAGTTAAGAAATTGCTTTATTATATATACATTATTGAGGAGAGGAGTTGTTGTACTGTATCTGTTTTGGAATTTATGCTCTTAACTTGTTGCTATATATATATATATAGAGGAGGGATCGGATGACACCTCTTTTTGGTGACATCTCTTGTTACCACATCCATTTTTTTCATTTTCAAAGTCCAAATCGTCGATCCAACCGTTCAACATGATCTCCACAATAAAATGTACTTGCAGATCAAATTTTACATTTTTTTGAATTTTTTTACTATTTATTAAGTACTTTACAAAAAAACAGCCATACTTAGACCATTGAATTTTGTACCCATCTTAATAAATAGTAAAAAAATTCAAAAAAATATAAAATTTGATCTGCAAGTACATTTTATTTAGATGATCATGTTGAACGGTTGGATCGACGATTTGGACTTTGAAAATGAAAAAAATGAATGTTGTAAAAGAGATGTCACCAAAAAGAGGTGTCATCCGATCCCTCCTCATATATATATATATATGTATATATACATACACTGTTATATCAAAATCTTGCTTGACGTGTATGAATGCAAAAATTTCATGAGCACTAAAAGTTATCTTTTTATAGCTTATGCTTTTCATCTTTTTTACCTTTATCTTTAAATTGATGCAATCTTCCATTACAGTGATTGTCTACTGCCCTTTACCTTTCAATGCCATATTTTTGTTTCCATTAACAGGATGAGAACATTTATTTGGCGGAGTGTATAACAGTGATGGAAACATATTGCTATTAATCTATCAATTAAAATTTTAATGAATATTGAACCGTTCATTTTAAATCAGATGGTTCTCATGAATTCTGACGGTACGTTTATGTGCTCTTGATGCAACACTCATATTGCATTAGAGTTAAAATGCATTATTGTTTTTGTGCTTCAATCATACTTCACATTTTTTTTCTTATTTTTAAAATACGAACAGTTGATTCGAACTGCTTAGCATGATCTTCATATTAAAATGTGTTTAAAGACGAAATTCTATATATTTTGAAATTTGTGTACTATTTTTTTAGATATGTACAAAATCACTGTATTCAGAAGATTCTGAACCATCCAAAATATTGATTTTGTATCTATTTAAAAAGATAGTAAAAAAAAAAAAATTCAAAATTGGCCTCAAGCACATTTTAATATAAATATTATGTTGAGCAGTTCGGATCGACTATTCGGACTTTGGAAAAGGAGAACGGATGTAGAGCATAATTAGACCACAAAACCAATAGTGCATTTTAACCCTAATCTATTTTAAGGAGCACGACCATAGAAAGTATTGGTTCTTTTAATTTCTTTAATAGTGTGATAAATAAAAATTGCATTCCTTGCTTGATGTTTTATAAATAATAAGCTACTGTAATAAGTTAAAAATTATGGATTCAAATCCGCTGGACACAATAAGATAAAGGAAGCTGATACGAGTACTCGCACTGTACCCGCATCTAAACTGCCATAACTGTTTGTGGGGACCGCAACCGTTTCAAAATTATAATTTTGTTTTACAAATATTAATAGTAACATTGTGAAGTATGTATATCTATACAAAACAAGTATTTATATCTATACAATGAACTACATATATGATATATGAATTTTCCTTAAATAACCGTACCCGCACCTTTTTTTGAAAAATCCTCGCGTCGTACCGGCATTAGGGGACCACACAACCGTTCCAAAACTGTAATTTTGTTTTACAAATATTAATAGTAACATTGTGAAGTATTTATATCTATACAATGAACTACATATATGATATATGAATTTTTCTTAAATAACCGTACTCGCACCTTTTTTTTTTTTAAACCCTCGCGTCGTACCCACATTAGGGGACCACACAACCGTTCCAAAACTGTAATTTTGTTTTACAAATATTAATAGTAACATTGTGAAGTATTTATATCTATACAAGACAAGTATTTATATCAATACAATGAACTACATATATGATATATGAATTTTCCTTAAATAACAGTACCCGCACCTTTTTTGAAAAATCCTCGCGTCGTACCCGCATTAGGGGACCACACAACCGTTCCAAAACTGTAATTTTGTTTTACAAATATTAATAGTAAAATTGTGAAGTATATAGCTCAAACAAGATAAGTATTTATATCTATACAATGAACTACATATATGATATATGAATTTTTCTTAAATAATCGTACCCGCACCTTTTCTTGAAAAATCCTCGCGTCGTACCCGCTAGGGGACCACTCAAATATTTTTTACATATGACACTAGATGACGTCTGAAAGTATTAATATCAAGTACTGCAAGTATTTATACCTCTGCACTAAAGTGTTTTTACCTATGTGGTCAACTATTTTTGTTAGAGGAAGGTTGATGCGGTGATGATTGGGTAAGGTTGATACGGTGATACAGGGTCCCCACTACTTCATTAGAGGAAGGTTGACGCGGATCATAGATGAAGGGTGTTGCTGGAATTTTAGAATAATAATTAGTAGGGAACATATAATATATTTTTAGAATAATAATTAGTGAGGACCATATAATTAGTGGGGACCATAGTACATTATTCCTCTAAGTGCGGGTACTGTAGCGCAGGTACAGTGCGGATACTGTAGCGCGGGTACTAAAATAATTATTCTAAGATAAAAGATCTATTAACTTTTTCTACCACTCACAAAAATTGTCAAAAAGCACCTAACAAGCCGGGACGGACGCAAGATTTCTATCAGAGAGGAGTAGGAATATGATTAAAATAGCTTATCGAGTTCAAACTCATTAACTAATCGGGTACTAGATAAAAAAATAATCAACATAATAAGAAACAATAAAAATAGTATAGTCTTACATGATAAAAAAAAATAAAAAAATAATATCATTTTACATATTAAAAAACAACAAAGTTGGTCCGGATCCGTAAATTTCTATAAAAACAATAAAGTTTCCATTAACAGTGCTTTTGGACTTGTCTGACGGGCTTTCCAATTCCAGAGAGGAGCAAAACAATTTCCAGAAAGAGATAAAGTGGTATTGGACCCGTATTTTTCCACTGAATTTTAAAATCCAGAGAGAGGTAGCTGCCCCCTCTGATTATGTGTGAGTCTACCCCTGCCAACAAGTAGTTCAAATTTTTTAGAAAAAAAAATAATGTCAACAGATTTTATACCACAAGATAAAACAATTCACTTGTATTAAATAAGAAAATATTTAATAACTAAGGCATTATATTTTTTATTCAAAATTTAATGTTCACTGAAGGTGAGATAAAAAGAATTTTGAACTCCCCAAATAAAAAATAATATATATATATATAAAAAAAAAGAGAAAAAAAGAAACACTTGTCTTCATTTCCGGGCCTCGTCAGAAGAAACGATACGATAAGTTGAAGGCCAATTTCTCGTGAGAACATTGATATTTTGGGGCAAATACCGGATACCCCAAATTTGGTGTATGAATGGGAGGCACGTTGTACTGGCGATAATCTACCCCACAATTGTCCCAAACTCTCAATTTATTTATTTTCTCTCTTATTCAATTCCTCTGTTTGAATATTGAATTTGGGGCTGTAGCCTGCATTGGCTGTGTGATATCTCTAATATATTGATTCAATAATTTATTTTTAATATATGGTTTCTCTTTCGGGATTCAATGATTCAAATCATGCCGGATTTTTTGTTAGCGAAAAGTCAAAATTTGAAACTTTTATTTAAAAAAAAAAAAATATGCGCACTGGTAAAAGTTCCAACGTTTCCTTACCCTCTACCTTTTTGTTTCTAGCGGAACAAATAAAAATTAACACGTTGGCATGAAAATTTAAATTAGGTTGCTGGTAGAGCCGCTTTTTTTATTAATGCCCCAAAAAAAAAAAAACAAATTAGCAAATCTGCCCTCCTCTTCAAATTTTTATTAAAACTCGGTCCACTGTTCATACCAAACCGCCCCATTGTCGGGCGGTTCGGTATAAACAGTAATTTTTTTTATTTTTTTTAGAGACAATATGAATATCAAGACGCTGAATTCTAATGCTAAAAATTCGGATTTTTTATTAAATATTTGTTAGATTACTTCTTTTGATGTATAATTAGCATATTTATACTAAAATACGCTAAATTACTTAAAATTATGTTAAATTACGTTGAATTACACTAAATTATGTTAAATTACGCTAACTCTAAACCATAAACTCTTATTTTTGGACAATTTCTAAAACCATAAACCCTAAACCCTAAAAATTACCGTACATTAAATGATTTATAATTTTCACATAACATATTTATAAAATTAGTGATATTTAAAAGAAACCTAAACCCTAAACTCTAATTTCTAAACCCTAGTTTCCGACATTTTTATTAATAAATATACCCACGTTAGCTGGATTTTTTGTTAGATTACTTCTTTTGATTTACAATTAGCATATTTATATACTAAAATATGCTAAATTACTTGAAATTATGTTAAATTACATTGAATTGCACCAAATTACGTGAAATTACGCTAAACTCTTATTTTGAACAATTTCTAAAACCCTAAACACTAAAAATTACCGTACATTAAATGATTTACAATTTTCACATAACATATTTATAGATTGTCCTAAACCCTAAAATTTACCTTAAACCCTAACGTGTACGGTAATTTTTAGGTTTAGGATTTAAGATTTAGGGTTTTAGAAATTATCCAATATAAGAGTTTAAGGTTTAGAGTTTAGCGTAATTTAACGTAATTTAGTATAATTCAACGTAATTTAACATTATTTCAAGTAATTTAGCGTATTTTAGTATAAATATGCTAATTATACATCAAAAGAAGTAATCTAACAAATATTTAAAAAAAAATCCGAATTTTAAGTGTTAGAATTCAGTATCTTGATATTTATATTGTCTCTACAAAAAAAAAAAGAAATTACTGTTCATACTGAACCGCCCATTGAATGAGCGTCCGGGTAGTTCTAATAAAAATTCGAAGAGAGGATAGATTTGCTAATTTGTTTTTTTTAGATATTAATAAAGAAAACGGCTGGTAGAGTTGCAACCTTTTCTTTTCCTCTATTTTTCTGCCCTGATGGCAGTACTGGTAAATGTGAAGCCTTTCTTTCCTTGAAAGTATTCCAAGAAAGCATTGACCTAACATGCACATGGGTAATTGGGTATGGGTTGTTGACAAATCATTATTGGAATTGAAAGCTGATACCTAGTTCTGTGCCGCGATTAGTTGGTTACGAATTTTCAAACTCTTATTTTAAATTTACTACTTTATTAAAGTCATCGTTTTTTAACTTTTAAGTTATTTAAAACAAACTCAATCATTAAGTATTGTTAATTCTTAGATCAATCACCAAATATTGTCAAATTTAATAGTATGACGGAATTTGTAGTATTTTACTAATAAATATGATACGTCCTATCTCGGAGAGTATGTCGTATGAGAAATGAGTTCGGCTGAATTCGTCCTGTCGCAGGATGACAGACTGAGGTGTAGATCGAGTTTGAAACTCGGGGCAGTTTGGAGATATTCGGACTCTAACCCATGCGATATCTCTCTTAGCAAAAGTTTCGACCCTTGTTTAATGGGTCTTCTTGCCTTATATAGTATGTCTATAACCGCTATCCCGCGCGGTTATGGAAGACTTGGGCAGTTATGCAAACCGTATCGGCGATTATCTCTCGCAGAGGCGGTGCAAGCCAATTCCGGGCTGAGCCTTGTGAGGCTGTGCAAGGCTTTTATTGGGCCTTGTTTGGATAGATCCTGGACTTTTTATATTGACTCCGAGTTGGTCTCTTAAGAAGGTCCGAATCCCGATTCTTTCATAACCCGTAAAGGGGTAGTTTTAAGGGACTTTGGAACATGGCCCTATCAAAATACATGTTCAACAATTTGTGTCGTAACCTAATTTAATTACTACATTGAGTAATCATGTACTGATTTTTTATAAATTTGTTTTAGGATTAAAATGCCCATTGGTTTTGTGCCCCAACAGCGTTATCTCTATTTTTAAAGTTTAAACAGTGGAACCAAACCACTCAATATGAATCTTTATATTAAAATATGCTTGGATAAAAAAATTTAGATTTTTTGAATTTTTTTTGCTATTTTTTAAGATAGGTACAAAATCACTGTTTTTAGAAAATTCTAGACCATTCAAAAATAGTGATTTTGTATCTCTCTAAACAATTAGTAAAAAATTCTAAAATTTGTTATTCAAGCACATTTAGTATGAAGATCATGTTGAACGGTTCGGATGGATTATTTAGACTTTGAAAATAGACATAATAATATTGGGGCACGATGGGGCAAAAAACCAATGGGATATTTTATCCCTACTCTATGTTGTATTATATTTAATAGTAGAGTAGGATTAACATGCTCCATTGGTTTTTTGCCCCATCGTGCCCCAACATTATTATGTCTATTTTCAAAGTCTAAATAATCCATCCGAACCATTCAACATGATTTTCATATTAAAATGTGTTTGGATAACAAATTTTATAATTTTTATATTTTTTATTAATTGTTTAGAGAGGTACAAAATCATTATTTTTGAATGGTCCATAATCTTCTAAAAACAGTGATTTGTACCTATATAAAAAATAGCAATAAAGTTTCAAAAAAATTAAAATTTTGTATCCAAACACATTTTAATATAAAGATAATATATATTGAGCAGTTCGGATCGACTGTTTAAACGTTGAAAATAGAAATAACGATATTAGAGCATGATGGGCACAAAAATATTCTAAACAATACACCATTGTGTATGCTTTCTTGTTGCAACTTTATAGTTGTTGTACTAGGCAAATAAAAATAATAGTAATAAATATATAAAAGTAAAAGAATATTCAAAATACTTCTCCATTAAAGAATAGCAAAGCTGTATTAAAATTAGAAATGATTAATAACTAAAGAAGTAATATTGTGATCACTCAAAAGAGAGCAATGTTTCTTTTAATATTTATAAACTCGTAAATGCTATCGGTTCGGACTGCAAGCGCACAATCCTTATCGAGTAGTATATGCGAGGTCGATCCACAGGGAATATTGGTTCAATGCTTTGAGCGATGGAATCACAACCTTTCGAAAGGCTAGACGAAATCTGAAATTTGAGAGATGTTTGTTGATCAATGTAAATTAGAAAACAATTAAAAGTAATTAAAGTAAAGATAGAGATGAGAATTCCTAGGGTTTTGGCACACCATTGTCACTCAATCCGCCTTGACAATATATTCCTGTTGCGTCTGATTTCCTGTTGTTGTTTTATGAAAGATAACTATAAAGGTCACTGCGATTTATGTTACGCCAGAATGACAGATCTTTCATCGAGACTCTACTCAGGACAATGCGATTTACCTTACGCAACTATCGGGTCTTGTTACACCGAAAAGGTATAGTACAAAGTTTCAGTACAGCAAGCTGTACCTTTTAACCTTTAATACACTTCTGGTTCAGACTGCAAGTATACAATCCTACCGTGTAGTATATCGTCGGGTATCGATCACAGGGACGGTTCAAGTGTTAACCGGACTCTACTTAGATTAATTAAAAACTAGAAGTTGAAAAAGGTTGATTTTGGTTGTTTAAGTTTCCTACAGATTCAAAGGCAGTAATAAAGTGCAATAAAGAAGATTAAACTGGTTTTAAACAATAATAAAAGCGTTCCCAGGGTTAAGACTTCATCTCAGTTTTGCCCTCTGACTGTCCTGTCCGGGCCGTGTCAATCTTACACGGGCCGTATCAGTTTACACGGGCCGTGTCATTTTGCTACACGGTCCGTGTCAGCCTCGGGTTAATGCAGCAGCTATTGTTTCTTTGTATCGTTCCTTTGTGTAGGGTTCTACTGACCGGACCTAATGTTTCTGGACCTCAACTCTCGTTTGTTGGTTCATTAACTTGGTACGGAAACTGCAATATATGCCCTCGTCGGGTTCTAGACCTCAACTTTCGTATGTTGGCCCCTACTACCTAGTTGCTTGATTGGTATACTAAAGGCAACTCCTATCCGTCGATAGAGAGTAACTTTCACCTCTCGGCTACTACTTGGTTTCACCTCTCGGATCACAAATCCTACCTCATGTACTTAAGTTGGTTGAGAGACGTTAAAGGGTTCTAATGCCTTCTAGATGTGATCATTCATCTAGTAGCAAACCAATATAAGTCAAACACTACAATTTAAGCAATTAAAATACTACACAATCAATCAAACACAAATTTCAATACAAAGATTCAATAACTAGCATGCAAAACAAAACATTCGATTACATCAAAACCCTAGAAACAAAGTAAATTACTCACTCATGGTTCTAAAACAGCAAATACAAATAGAGATAGAGTTGATCATGACAAAACCCAAAAAGCTAAGAAGATCAATCGAAAACTCGCGTCTTTCGCTTCTCAAAATCGCCTCCAAGGTTAGCCGCCAAAGATGAACCCTAGAACTTGCTCTCCTGTTCCAGAATTACCTTTCCTGGAGAGAAATCCCGATTATATGCTCATTTGGTCGACCTTCCATCAATAGCCTTCTTTCCAGAAATCTGGATCTGTTTCCGGATTTGCTTGACACGGGCCGTGTTGATTTTGTCCGGCCCGTGTTGACTTGTGTCCCTGCAATGGTCGAGTCAGCAGTTGCATGTGGTCGGATCAGCAGTCGAGTCGAGGTTGACACGGCCCGTGTAGAATGTGACACGGCCCGTGTAGAGACTTCTTGATTCCAGATTTTCTCCTCGATTTCGCCCGAATCCTGCAAAATAAGAATAAACTTGCAGCAGTACCACATTCTAAAGATATTCAATGAAATACAACTGAATTAATGATTTAAAACACAAGTTTGGTACAATTTGAAGGTCGAAATATAGATAAGTTTGCGAGATATCAAATTCCCCCAAGCTGAAATCTTGCTTGTCCTCAAGCAAAAATCCCAACTTAGGAATCGGGTCGGTCTTTGGATTACCTAAATGCAAGTTAAACGTGCGAAAAGTTTATGTGAGCTTGCTATTGTTAAGAACCTTGAGAATCCTCTTGAATGACAATTTGGAGTTACTTGATAAACTTTGATTCACCTCACAAATTGACTAATCAAATTTCATATTTTGAGATGCTTCAACATTTGCCAAAACTGATTGCTCAAATCGATCGATCTTTCATTCTTATACTGAAACTATGCCCTCATTTGTGGTGATTTTTTTTTTTTTTTTTTTTTTTTTTTTACCCCCCCAAGCTTGGAACAAGCTTAGGTTAGAAAGTCGCGGACTTCGTGTGTTGATGTATGCAAAAGTTCTTTTCTTTTCTAAGTTTGGGAGACGAGCTCAAAGGCGCCCAACAGGACTTATTGCCAGTACTCTTATACTCTCCATCTTTTCATTTATTTCATCACCTTTTTATTTTTCGCATACACCATGAATACACACATCCAATGGTATTCATTCATACCAATGGATATCCCAATCTTTCTTTATTTTAAATCCCCATTTCCCTATTTAAAAAGGCACAGTTTGGTTTCAAAATGGTTTTTTCGATTCAATTTGGCTTTCAACCTTTCAAATGCTCAAAATGTCTCATCTTATTCAATTCTTTCGTCAATTATGAGGTTATTTCCAATTCTTCAAGGTCATCCTAATTACAACTCAAAATTTTTCACAAGGGCTCATAATTCTAGCAATTCACACGACTTTTTCACCTAAAATGCAAGAAAATGTAAACATGCAAAATAAAAATCCTAAGTGCAAAGTTCTCCCCCCCAAGCTAAGTCCGAGCATTGTCCTCAATGCTTCAAGACAGCTAGATAGAAAAAGTAAAGCATGGGGAAAAGAAAACAGACCTGATCAGTCCTGAGGAGAAGACGGCCCGGGGTAGTAGCCGTGCTCATCGTAGTATCGCCAGTCGCGGAGCTCATCCTCGATACCGCTGAGTCTGGTGTGGTGATCTGTCAGCTGATACTGGATGTCATAGAGGGTGTCATCATGGTGGATCTGGGTAGTGCGCCTGTCAAGCTGAGTGGCGACGGGGGTCTGGGCAGTCGGATCGATGGTCGGCTCGGGTTCTTTGGGGAAGTAAGAGAGGGAGAGAGAGAGAGATCCGCCCGAGTTAGATGAATCGTCCGATTTAAAGAGGAGGAAAGGACTTGCTCGATTTTTGCCTTGGCGTCGGTTCGGTTTGACACGGGCCGTGTCAGCTTATGTACGGGCCGTGTGAAGTGTGGACTTGGGTATTGCACTATAGGATCTCCTAATTTCTTTATGAATGAAAAACAAAAATATGCAGAAACAAGACATTAACTAAACTAAAAATGTAAGAAAATTAAAAAAAAGTTTGGGTTGCCTCCCAAAAAGCGCTGTTTTAGGTCTCGAGCTTGACCTTCTTTCTTCAAGGTTCAACTGGAGGAGGATTCGAGAGATTCTGAGTGAAGTCCTCATTCTGGGAATGGTCAGCTATGTAGTGCTTGAGACGCTGACCGTTGACTTGAAAGGTTTCTCTCTCATTATTCGAAAGTTCAATCACCCCAAAAGGGTAAACTCTCTTCACTTGAAACGGGCCAGACCATCTAGATTTTAGCTTACCTGGAAAAAGTCTAAGTCTAGAATTAAACAAGAGTACGAGATCACCTACCTTGAATTCGCGAGGTGCAATGCGCTTGTCATGAGCTCGCTTGGTTCTCTCCTTGTAAATTCTTGCATTCTCGTAAGCATTGAGACGCATTTCCTCCAACTCGTGTAAGTCAAGGATGCGCTTTTCTCCAGCGGCAAGCATGTCCATGTTGATGGTGCGCATGGCCCAAAATGCTTTGTGCTCAATCTCTACAGGCAGATGGCAAGGTTTTCCGTACACCAGCTTGAAAGGGCTCATCCCAATCGGTGTCTTAAAAGCAGTTCGGTACGCCCAGAGTGCATCATCGAGTTTGAGCGACCAATCCTTTCGCGTCCTTGCGACAGTTTTCTCCAAGATGGACTTTATTTCCCTGTTAGAAATTTCAGCTTGTCCATTAGATTGAGGGTGATAGGAAGTTGTTACCTTGTGTGTTACCCCATGACGGCTCAAGAGATTGTCAAACTGGCGGTTGATGAAGTGCTTGCCTCCGTCACTGATCACCGCCCTTGGCACTCCAAAGCGTGGAAAGATGATATGAGTGAAAAGCCTCTTCACTGCATTTGAGTCTGCCTTTCGACATGCCACCGCTTCTACCCATTTGGACACGTAGTCCACTGCAACCAAGATGTACTCATTCCCGCATGATGATGGGAACGGTCCCATGAAGTCGATGCCCCACACATCAAAGATTTCCACCTCAAGGATGGGGTTGAGAGGCATCTCATTGCGCTTGGTGATGTTTCCGGTCCGTTGGCACTTGTCACAAGCCGAGATAAAAGTCCTTGCATCCCTGAAAATAGAAGGCCAATAGAAACCAGATTGCAATACCTTCATGGCTGTCTTGTAGAATGATGCATGCCCTCCATAGGCGGATGAGTGGCAGTGCTCGAGAATGGAGTGTGTCTCCTCGTGTGGTACGCAACGCCGGAAGATACCTTCAATACCTACTTTGAAAAGAAAAGGTTCATCCCAAAAGTAATACCTGGCGTCGGATCGAAGTTTCTTCCTCTGTTGGAAAGTCGCGGAGGCTGGGAAAACTCCAGAAGCAAGGAAGTTGGCGATATCTGCATACCAAGGCACTGACTGGGTGTTGATACGGGCCGTGTGAAAAGTGGTACGGGCCGTGTCAATGTTGGCAGAAACTGAAAGAAGTTGCTCATCGGGGAACGAATCATTGATCGGCAAGTTGGCAGACCCCTCATCTTCCCAGCGAAGCCGGGATAGATGGTCAGCCACAGTATTTTCAACCCCCTTCTTGTCCTTGATTTCAATGTCAAATTCCTGCAAGAGAAGAATCCATCTAATCAAACGAGGTTTTGCATCTTGTTTAGTTAGCAAATACCTGAGTGCGGCATGGTCCGTGTAGACAATGATCTTTGAGCCAACCAAGTATGATCTGAACTTATCAAGGGCGAACACAATGGCGAGAAGCTCCTTCTCAGTTGTTGTGTAGTTCATTTGGGCTGGATCTAGCACCTTGCTAGCATAGTAGATAGCACATGGCTTCTTGTCTTTCCTTTGCCCAAGAACAGCCCCTACAGCATAATCGCTCGCATCACACATCAACTCGAATGGCAAGGACCAGTCAGGTGGTTGCAAGATGGGTGCAGAAATGAGAGCTTCTTTCAAACTGCAAAAAGATCTAACACAATCATCAGTGAAATCAAAGTCAGAATCCTTAACAAGTAAATTGGTTAGAGGCTTAGCAATTTTAGAGAAATCTTTAATGAAGCGGCGATAAAATCCCGCGTGCCCTAAGAAACTTCGAACCCCTTTGACATTCGTTGGGATTTCAAGCTTCTCAATCACCTCAATTTTGGCCTTGTCAACCTCAATACCCTTGGAAGTCACAACATGTCCTAGAACTACGCCTTCTTGGACCATGAAGTGACATTTCTCCCAATTCAAAATCAAATTCACTTCTTCACACCTCTGCAAAATCTTACAAAGGTTAGACAAACAAGAGTCAAAACAAACACCATATACAGAAAAATCATCCATAAAAATCTCAACCTCATTCTCAATGAAGTCGGAAAAGATGGCCATCATAGCCCGTTGAAAAGTTGCTGGTGCATTACAAAGACCAAAAGGCATCCTACGATATGCATACGTACCATAGGGACAAGTAAAAGTGGTCTTTTCTTGGTCTTGTGGGTGGATGGGTATTTGAAAGAATCCAGAATACCCATCAAGATAACAGAAATAAGAATGATTGGCAAGTCTTTCAAGGAGTTGGTCAATAAATGGCAACGGAAAGTGATCTTTGCGAGTGGCGGCATTAAGCTTTCTGTAGTCTATGCACATCCTATAGCCACTCACAACACGTGTTTGGACCAATTCATTCTTTTCATTCCTTACCACTGTTGTTCCCCCTTTCTTTGGGACTACATGGACAGGACTCACCCACTGACTGTCAGAAATAGGGTAGATAATACCTGCATCAAGAAGTTTCAAAATTTCTTTCTTCACTACCTCCCTCAAATTCGGGTTGAGCCGTCGCTGATGTTCTACAGATGGTTTGTGGTCATCCTCCAGTAAGATCCTGTGCGAGCAGACGGATGGGCTGATTCCCTTCAAGTCCTTGATGGAATACCCGATTGCGCCTTTGTGGATTTTCAGTTTCTCCAAGAGTTTGGCGGTTTGATCGGGGTTCAGACCTGCATTCACAATAACAGGGCAAGACTCATCTGGGCCAAGGAATTCATACCTGAGATTGGCTGGTAGAGGCTTAAGCTCAAGTGGTTGCTGCTCTGTTGGGGCATTGACACGGGCCGTGTCGATTTTGTCCGGCCCGTGTGGCCTCGTCTCCAGCTCCTTGGACTCCTCTGTACGGGCCGTGTCGATTTGATCCGGGCCGTGTCCAGATTTTTCTGGCAGGTCTGTTTCTGCTTCTGCTGCACATACCGATTCTAACTCACTTGTTTCGACCTGCAATTCAGATAAAAAGTCAGAATAATACCTTAGTGAGCTGTTGACTTGCTCAAGAAAGTAGTCCTCGCTCAAATCCGTCAAGCATTCTTCAATCACATCAATTTTGTAGCAAGATTCGTTTCTCGATGGGTACTTCATTGCACGGTCAATCTGAAATCGCACCTTCTCTTTTCCAATGTTCAAGGTCAGCGTTCCATCCTTCACATCAATTATCGCACCTGCAGTTCTTAGAAAAGGTCGTCCCAGAATAATGGGGACTTCCTTATCCTCCTCCATTTCCATCACAACAAAATCAGCAGGAACATAAAACTTACCAACCTGAACCGGTACATCTTCCACTATGCCAAGTGGTAGCCTTACCGATGAGTCTGCCAGCTGAAGAGTCATTCGCGTGGATTTGAGCTCACCTACCCCCATTCGCTCATAAATGGTGCGTGGCATGAGGCTCACGCTAGCTCCCAAATCGCATAGAGCTTTCTTGATTGTGGCTCTCCCTATAGTGCAAGGAATGGAGAACTTACCAGGGTCTTCCAGTTTGGGTGGTAGCTCACTTCTCACAATGGCACTGCACTGTTCGGTCAGCTTTACCGTCTCGTGCCCCCCAAGCTTCGTTTGTTGGATAGAATATCTTTTAAGAACTTAGCATAGGTGGGCATTTCGGTCAAGGCTTCGGTGAATGGGATAGTGATGTGCAATTGCTTGAGAACATCGATGAATTTAGCGAATTGCTCGTTCAATTTGGTCTCAGCTAGTCTCTGTGGAAATGGGACAGGTGGTCGGTATGGTGGCGGTTTGCAGGTCTCCTTCTTTTTCTGTCCTTCAGTTTCATTCTGCACGGCCCGTGTAATATTGACACGGCCCGTGTCCACTGGGTTTTCTGTGCTGGTTGCTGGTCGAGTCAATTCGACACGGCCAGGACTTCCTTCTTCAGGGGGTGACACGGGCCGTGTGAGATTTGTACGGGCCGTGTCCACTGTTGTCTCAGAGATTGTTGGTGGGTTTTCCTCAGTCTGTGGGGTCTGTACGGGCCGTGTGGGATTGACACGGTCCGTGTCGGCTTTAGCTGGTGGTTCAGTAGGCATGGCTGGACCTTCATAGTTGGTCCCACTTCGCAGGGTGATTGCCTTAGCCTCCGCTCTCGGGTTTACTTCCGGTTGGCTGGGAAGCTTACCTGGTTGAGGTTGGCTTGAGGTGACAATGTGACTTAACTGCTCCAACAACTTGTTTTGAGCGGCCATCTGAGTGGACATGCTCTGCATCTGTTCCCAAACCATCTGGTTCATCTTCCCCTGCTCGTGTGTGAAATCGGTTGCATAAGGAGGAACATACGGCTTGGGTGGAACGGAATGAGGTGGGCGGTTGTTCGAGTTGTTGAAATTGGCATTGTTGTAGAAGTTGCGGTTGTTGTTGCTGCTCGATGAGTTGTTGAAATTGTTGTTGAAAGAGGGGTTGGTGTTGAAAGAGGGGTTGGGAGCATTGTTGTATGGCGCGGAGTTGTTCTGTTTCCACCTCCAATTCTGTTGCTCAACCGGATCTTTGGAATAGGTTCGGTTGAAAGGAGGTTTTGGAAAGTAGGATGGCTCACTGTTGAGAGAGTTGACTTGCTCGGTTTCCTCATCATCCCTTTGCGCCAATGGACAGTGCTCATAGGAATGCCCCTCACCACACATGGCACAAGATTCCGGCTGTGACTGATGGTTTCCAACAGACTTGACACTCATCTTGTCGATAGTCTTCTGCATGGCTTCCATCTTGGCGGTGAGAGCTGTGATATTATCAACTTCAAATCGGCCGCCTCCTCCAGGTCGGGAGTTGTCTAGGCCGGACCACTGCTGGTTTTGAGCCATGCTGTCGATCAAGTTCATTGCTTCTCGAGGTTCTCTTTCATCAAGGCTCCACCTGCAACAGCATCAACAGATGTGCGAGTACTCTCTGTCAAACCATCATAAAAAGTTTGAATCAATAACCAGTCAGGTATACCATGATGGGGACAAGAATACTGTAACTCCCTAAACCTTTCCCAAGCCTCGTTTAGGGGTTCATCAGACCTTTGCCTAAAACTGGTTAGTTGGGTTCTTACCTTAGCAGTTCGTTTATGAGGAAAAAATCTGGTCAAAAACATATTGGACAGTTCATTCCAATTGTTTATGGAATCCCTTGGTAATGACCCTAACCATTTCTTTGCCTTGTCCCTAAGTGTGAAAGGAAACAATGCAAGTCTAATATAATCAGATGTTGCCCCATTGGTCTTAATGGTGGTGCAACATTCAAGAAAAGTTTGGAGATGGGCATGTGGATCCTCGTGATCCAAGCCATGAAAGGTGTTCTGTTGAATAATGTTGATAACTCCCGGATTGAAGTTCGGTTGTTGCCCCCTACTCTTGGAAGCCTGATTGCACCTCTCACATCCCCAGATCTCGGTACATTGAACTCCTTCAGAGTTCTCGGGACAAAGTCAGCTCCGTCATCATCAGAGTCGCCATGTGGCTCCTCATCTCTTTCCTCTCCATTCTGACTCATGTTTCTGTCTGGCTCAGAGTGCACGGACCGTGTCTCTTCTGTACGGGCCGTGTCAGGTGGTGGCTGTGCAGGAATAGTGGTTCCTGGGAGGGCTGTACGGGCCGTGTCAGAATCTGTCCGCCCCGTGTCAGGTAGTGGCCCTCTGCTCCTCAGCCGGTAATCTCCTAAAGGAGGTGGATTGTTAGCCAGCGTATCCCTGAAAGAGAGAAAAGAAAACAAAAGAAAAGAAAAGATACAAATTAAAATCTAGATTAATTAAAATAAATAAAAATCCAGAAAATAAATGATGCCGTCCCCGGCAACGGCGCCAAAAAACTTGTTACACCTAGAAGGTATAGTACAAAGTTTCAGTACAGCAAGCTGTACCTTTTAACCTTTAATACACTTCTGGTTCAGACTGCAAGTATACAATCCTACCGTGTAGTATATCGTCGGGTATCGATCACAGGGACGGTTCAAGTGTTAACCGGACTTTACTTAGATTAATTAAAAACTAGAAGTTGAAAAAGGTTGATTTTGGTTGTTTAAGTTTCCTACAGATTCAAAGGCAGTAATAAAGTGCAATAAAGAAGATTAAACTGGTTTTAAACAATAATAAAAAGCGTTCCCAGGGTTAAGACTTCATCTCAGTTTTGCCCTCTGACTGTCCTATCCGGGCCGTGTCAATCTTACACGGGCCGTATCATTTTACACGGGCCGTGTCATTTTGCTACACGGTCTGTGTCAGCCTCGGGTTAATGCAGCAGCTATTGTTTCTTTGTATCGTTCCTTTGTGTAGGGTTCTACTGACCGGACCTAATGTTTCTGGACCTCAACTCTCGTTTGTTGGTTCATTAACTTGGTACGGAAACTGCAATATATGCCCTCGTCGGGTTCTAGACCTCAACTTTCGTATGTTGGCCCCTACTACCTAGTTGCTTGATTGGTATACTAAAGGCAACTCCTATCCGTCGATAGAGAGTAACTTTCACCTCTCGGCTACTACTTGGTTTCACCTCTCGGATCACAAATCCTACCTCATGTACTTAAGTTGGTTGAGAGACGTTAAAGGGTTCTAATGCCTTCTAGATGTGATCATTCATCTAGTAGCAAACCAATATAAGTCAAACACTACAATTTAAGCAATTAAAATACTACACAATCAATCAAACACAAATTTCAATACAAAGATTCAATAACTAGCATGCAAAACAAAACATTCGATTACATCAAAACCCTAGAAACAAAGTAAATTACTCACTCATGGTTCTAAAACAGCAAATACAAATAGAGATAGAGTTGATCATGACAAAACCCAAAAAGCTAAGAAGATCAATCGAAAACTCGCGTCTTTCGCTTCTCAAAATCGCCTCCAAGGTTAGCCGCCAAAGATGAACCCTAGAACTTGCTCTCCTGTTCCAGAATTACCTTTCCTGGAGAGAAATCCCGATTATATGCTCATTTGGTCGACCTTCCATCAATAGCCTTCTTTCCAGAAATCTGGATCTGTTTCCGGATTTGCTTGACACGGGCCGTGTCGATTTTGTCCGGCCCGTGTTGACTTGTGTCCCTGCAATGGTCGAGTCAGCAGTTGCATGTGGTCGGATCAGCAGTCGAGTCGAGGTTGACACGGCCCGTGTAGAATGTGACACGGCCCGTGTAGAGACTTCTTGATTCCAGATTTTCTCCTCGATTTCGCCCGAATCCTGCAAAATAAGAATAAACTTGCAGCAGTACCACATTCTAAAGATATTCAATGAAATACAACTGAATTAATGATTTAAAACACAAGTTTGGTACAATTTGAAGGTCGAAATATAGATAAGTTTGCGAGATATCAGGTCTCTTATCTCCTAAATTACTACACAGATCACTGCGATTTACCTTACGCAAATGATGGAATTTGGTCATGCGTTTTGTTGTTCTGGTTTATGGTTTCCCCGCGAAGGTTTTCTTCACATAAACCTAATAGATCTCAACGAGGCTAATTCATCCAAATAGTTTAAAGAGTTATTAAAGCACTGTCACTACCCTAATGAACTCAAACTAGATCATTGAAATTAGATGAAGAGATAATAAATCACAAAAGCATATTTGATACAACAACAAGAAACCATAATCAACAGAAATATATATATCAAAACATCAAGAGTAACAAGGTTTACTGCCTAGCCCTAAGAAAAGGAACTTAGCCGCGGAACGGCATGGTTACAATCACTCCTCTCTTCTCTCTTTAATCAAATCTAACCCTAATTACAAAGATGCCAATTCTATCTGCCCAGGGGCCTTATATAGGAGTGTAGGGACGTGTAGAGGTTGATTGGGGGCTAAGAAATCAACCTGGAAACAGCTGTCGGCAGTTATTTCCCAGGAGACGCCTTCGGATACGGACCGTATCAGGTAATACGGTCCGTAATGAGACCTTGGCGGTT
This sequence comes from Carex parvula, assembly GCA_025461045.1. Lineage (NCBI taxonomy): Eukaryota > Viridiplantae > Streptophyta > Magnoliopsida > Poales > Cyperaceae > Carex > Carex parvula. Next base: position 22,590 of record JAJGRW010000241.1, on the reverse strand, counting down.
ATGGTTGCAACTTCCTGCGCCATCTTCTGAGTCTGTGCTATGTTTGGTCCGTATTAACCAATACGGGCCGTAACCAAGACTTAGTTGAAGGCATCGCTGATCCGATTGACCTAATTCTAGCTCCTTTTGATATGAAATTGTCCCAAAACCTGTTTTCTGCAATAAAACATAAAGAATGGTGACAGTAGCCTTTTTCTCTAAATAATTAAACATAAGTGTGAGAAAATATGCAAAACCTAAGCCAAAACCCTACGTAAATCATCATCATTTTGACTCTGATCACGCCTCCCAACTTGAATTGTTGCTTGTCCTCAAGCAACGACATCCCAGCTAGTCAAAGATCCGGTCTAGGTTAAACCATACAATCTCAAGGACTTGTTTAAAATTTAATCGGAACTTAGGTTTGGTACAATTGGCATGACAATAAAAATTTAGAACTCTAAAATATTAATGATCTCTCCCTTGAACAATTTATTCACCCCATGATTGACCTCATTATGCTAACCCTAGAATAATTATTATCAAACAATCTATTTCACAAATATCCTTAAAATTGAGAGTATTAATTTCCCCTTCTATTATAAATGGATCCCTTCCAATCAATAGGAATTCTAATGATATAAATTTTGATTTTCCTTCCCAATTGATTGGAGCAAAGTATGACAACTAAGTGTGTTGGTACTTGTGACTATTTTTCGAAAATTAAATATGTACAAAAATTAAAATTTGAGAGGTTTTCTCGAGCCTATTGGTAACCAGTCTTGCGTAGGCACCCGTACTCTTTTTATCCTCCATCTTTTTTTTTTTCTTTTTTTTTCTTTTTCTATATTTTTCTATTTTTTTGGATTTTTCTCTTTTTCTCTTTTTTGTATTTTTCTATTTTTGTGAAAAATAAAATAACATATTTTTGTGTCACAAGCACCATGATTACACACAATTTCAAGTATTCATTAATACAAGAAATTATTGCATAGGTTCGCTAGGGGTCTATCTATAATAAATGGGTATTCTAAAACACTATCAAATTTAAAAGACTTTGCAAAAATAAATTACTCAAAATAAAATTCTAGGTTTTGCAATTTTTGATCAACTCTCATGGTTAGCAATTAATTGTTCACTTTGAAATTACTAAAAATTAAAATTCTGAATTTTTGGTATCATGGCCAATTGTCTAAACCTTAGTCTAATTAAATTTTAAAACAATTCCTATTTGATTATCCTACATGCAAATTATATGATCCTATCAATGCAAATGCCTATATGCACGCTAGATAAAAACCTCAACCGTTCCTCCCAACTTATCTTGGTTAATCCTTGAAAAGTGGTCCCGATTGAGTAAAACTGCTAGCGAAAAGGAAAGAAAAATAAAAAATAAAAATAAGGGTCCTACATGCCATGATCCTAGATACAATGCAATTCCTAAACTAATTTCTTATCCCCTACCCCCATGCTTAAATTTTGTATTGTCCTCAATGCAAGAAAATAAACAAGAAAGAGAGGGATAAGAAAGATCTCACAGATTACTCATTGTCGCGGGGTGGTGGTGGGTTGAATGGAATCGGTGGTGTGAATGGTATTCCCTTGGAAAGGCAATATTCATAGAAATTCTCGTGTGCTTTGTTTACCTTGTCCAAGTATTCTTCCAAGTAGCGTGTGCGCTTCTTTAAATTCTCGAGGGTGTTGTTGGCGTAATGTGCGGTAGGGCCTGGCTCGCGAGGTCGTGATATTGTCGGTTCTTGCTCCCAACCGGTGGGCGCGGGTATGGAGTTGGATGCATTTGTAGTGTCGCGTGGTGGAATGAGATGTCGTACAAATGCCATATCACGGTGTTGGATGGTTGAGTGGTGTGGTGTGCTTTGTGATTCCTCCATATGTTCTTCGGTTGGTTCCTCCTCTGTAGGCTCCTCCTCCGTTGGCTCCTCTTCTTCTGGTTCCTCCTCTTCTTGTGCTTCATCTTCATGTTCGGATTCGTATCAGAACTGAAATGATCCCCTATCCGTACCAATGTGGATGTTCATATTGAGGCGGTTGTTGCCGAATACTTCCACAAAGCCGTCAAAACTTATGTTGTGGTGGTGTGCAAGGAGGGTTGCGAAGCAACCCACGGAAACCACATGGTTGTTTTTCGTGTCGGCGGCCACGGAAGTAAGGTGGTGCATGATGTGGTGGCCGAGATGTGGTTGATGCTTATGGCTCTTCATGCAACGCATGATGAAGATATCTCGCTCTTGCACCTCCGTTGTGTCTTCTCCTGTTGGGAAGATAGAGTTAGTCAAGATAATATGAATATACCGCAATTCTATTGAAGAAATAAAGCGTGAGTCTTTGCGGTATATTTTGCGCTCATCGATTGCGACCATCCCCCAATACTTCGTGCGCTTCTCCCTCGTGCACAGTTCGATTTCGCCATTTGTTGGGATGGACAGCGCCTTGCAAAAGTCCTCCATGGTTATTGTAAATGGGCGGTTGAGTAAACGGTATGTGATCATGTCGCCTTCCCATTGTAGTGTTGATAAGAATTCTATGGAGGGTCTTAGATATACTCTTGTAGTCCGTAGGCGGTCCGCCAAGTCCCATAAATTGATATTATTGAGGGACACGCGCACGTAATCATAACACCCGAGGACTTTCATGGTGTTTATGCACATCGCCTTGTTGTTCGCGACGGTTCGGTCGAGCAATGTTTGAGCGCGATCGAATTCTTGCTTGCTGTAGAACTTGATTCCCCTGGCTGTTGCGAAGATGTGTTCATTGTCGGATTGAGGATCGGAGGAACGGGGGCTGTTGTGTGCCATTTTTCTCTAGTTTCGGTCTCTATTACGGGCCGTATTAAGCTGATACGGTGCTAATACGGGCTTGACTTGGAGAATTTCTGTGGACAGGTTTCGAATTTTGATCTGAAAATCTACAAAATGGTGCAGGGAAAAAGGGAGGTGATTGAAGGGTTTAAATGGCAGTGAAAAGATGTGATGAATGTGTAGAAAGTGCTGGTAGTGGGAGGTTAGATTTAGTTAAAATTCGAGTTTTTGTTTCTTGAGGCATCAGAAATAGTTGGTTAAAACTGCTCATTGATTACGATCCGTATCAACTGATACGGTCCGTAACCGTTGTGCGGTTTTTTGTGTTGAACCTTTCTTTTTCTGCGCCAAGTCCCAGATAAGCCCGTATTGGAGAACTACTCCGTATTGGACTGATACAGTCCGTAACAGAGAATAATTTTTCGTGACGGGCTTCGAATTTTGTCAATTAAATTCTTCCAGCATTTTCTCCTGTAGGTAAGAATAGTAACCCTGTGATTAGTACAATAGTTTAGGATCGAATGAAATATTTATATATAATTTTTTTATTTTTTATTTTTTATTTTTTTGAATTTTTATATGAAAAAGAAAACAAAAGTGGCCTTGGGTTGCCTCCCAAGAAGCGCTTGTTTAAAGTCATTAGCTTGACTTTGTGTCGCATCAGTCGTTTGGCTGATTCCCGAAGGAATATGTCTCTTTATGCTCGTCATTTGTTCCTGCGATGTAGTGCTTCAACCTCTGGCCGTTCACCTTAAAATACCCGGTTTCTTGACTCCAGATTTGGATTGTTCCATAAGGGTACGTGCAAGTGACCTTGTATGGCCCCGTCCATCTGGATCTCAATTTTCCGGGGAAGAGTTTTAATCTTGAATTGAAGAGAAGCACCATGTCGCCTTCTTTGAATCCCTTTTTCTTATTTTTTTGTCATGGTAGAATTTCGCCCGTTCTTTATACATCTTTGCATTATCGTATGCGTGTAGTCTCAGTTCGTCTAGTGCATTCAAATCTAGTAGCCTCTTCTTGCCTGCATCTCTAAGGTCATAATTGAACGTTTTAATTGCCCAATATGCCTTGTGTTCTAACTCCACTGGCAGATGACAAGCCTTTCCGTAGATCAGTTTGTAGGGTGTCATTCCGATTGGAGTTTTGAACGAGGTTCTGTAGGTCCAAAGTACTTCGTCTAGTTTGAGTGCCCAATTCTTTCTGGACCAAGACACCGTCTTTTGCAAGATGTTCTTGATTTCTCTATTTGAAATTTCTACTTGCCCACTGGTTTGTGGATGGTAAGGAGTTGCCACCTTGTGTGAGACGCCATATTTCTTCAGAAGATTGTTGAATTGATTGTTGATGAAATGCGATCCTCCATCACTTATCACTACTCGAGGGATGCCAAACCTTGGAAATATGATCTTCTGGAACAGCCTCTTGACTATATTTGCATCTGCTGATGGCGCTGGAATTGCTTCCACCCATTTTGAGACATAGTCGACTGCTACGAGGATATACTTGTTGTTACCTGAGCTCGGGAATGGCCCCATGAAATCAATTCTCCAAACATCGAAAATCTCCACTTCTAGGATTGAATTTTGAGGCATCTCATCGCGTTTGGATATGTTTCCCGTCCGTTGACATGCGTCACAGCGGGAGACATAATCCTGAACATCTCTGAAGATGTCGGGCCAATAAAAATCTGCTTGAAGGATTTTCAATGCTGTCTTTCGAAATGATGCATGGCCACCATACGGCGAGGAGTGACAGTCATGAATGATGCTTTTCGATTCTTCGTGTGTGACACATCTTCTGTGTATTCCGTCTACACAAAGGCGGAAGAGGTAAGGATCATCCCAGTAGTAATGTTTGGCACTTGTTAAAAATCTCTTCTTTTGCTGAAATGTCATGTTAGGCGGGATGGCTCCACATGCAATGTAGTTGGCCAGATCTGCGTACCATGGCCGTCTGCATGTCTCTACAGAGTAGAGTTGTTCATCAGCAAAAGAATCATCGATCGGTTGATCATCACTGCTTGGTTGTCTCAGTCTTTGATCATCAGCAGAAGTATGAGTGCTTTGCTAATCGCTCCAACAGTTGATCGATAAACGGAAGAGGGTAGTGATCCTTTCTTGTTGCCACATTTAGCCGCCGATAGTCAATGCACATTCGCCATCCTGTAACAACTCTTGTTTGGAGCATTTCGTCGTTATCTCCTTTCACAACTGTGGTGCCTCCCTTCTTCGGAACGACCTGGACGGGACTCACCCAATTGCTATCAGAGATGGGGTAAATGATGCCTGCATCTAGCAGCTTCAGGACTTCTTTCTTGACAACTTCCTTCAAATTTGGATTGAGTCTTCTTTGCGGTTCTCGTGAAGGTTTGTGATCTTCCTCTAGCAGAATTCGGTGCATGCAAATGGTAGGACTGAGGCCTTTGATGTCATCGATTGAGTAGCCAATTACTTTCCTGTGTTTCCTGAGTGTATTGACGAGTTTGCTGATTTGGGTCTTGTCAAGCTGAGAGCCGACAATTACCGGGTAGGTTCGATTCGGGCCTAGAAATTCGTATTGTAGGTTGGGTGGAAGAGGTTTTAGCTCGAGTTGTGGAGGAGAGGTTGCCTTTTCCTTCTTCTTCTCTTCGCTACTACCCATATCGGAAAATACGGGTTGTAGGACTTTGGACACGGGAATTACTTCTTCTTCAGTGATAGTAGTGCATCTTGCGCAAGTTTCATTATAAACCTCGTCAGGTTTAGTGGCGACATCTTGTTCAGGTTGCACTTCATCATCTTCCCTTCCAAAAAGGCTATCCAAATCCTCAATACCCATGAACTCTCCAAATTCATCGAATGGGTACTCTTCCTCTTCAAATTCATCAGTGATGCCCAAGTTGAAGACACGATCAATGTCAGAAGGGTATTTTAAAGCTCTGTTTATGTCGTAAGTAATCTTGTCCTTTCCGACATTTAATGAAATTTTCCCATTCTTAACATCAATCATTGCTCCACATGTGGCGAGGAATGGCCTTCCAAGAATGATTGGAATGTGTTCGTCTTCTTCCATGTCTACTACAACAAAATCTCCAGGTATCCAAAGGTCTCCAACTTTGATCGGTACATCTAGCAATACTCCTTCAGGATATCGAATTGACCGATCAGCCAGTTGTAATGCCATTCGAGTTGGTGATAGATCTCCACAATTCAATTTATCAAATACCGCCTTCGGCATCAAACTCACACTTGCCTCCAAATCACATAAAGCTTTCTTGAAATCTGTTGTGCCAATTGTGCATGGTATCGAAAAGCTTCCCGGATCTTTCAACTTCGTCGGTAATTTACTTTGCACGAGCGCACTACATTCCAGATTGAGCGGAATTGTTGAGAATTCTTGGAGTCTACTGCGGTTTGAAAGAATCTCATTCAGGAATTTAGCATACGAAGGTATGTTTGCAATTGCCTCGGTGAAGGGGATTGTGATTTGTAGTTGCTTGAGTGTCTCCATGAATCTCGCGAATTGTGGCTCCATCTTGTGTTTGGCCGGCCTTGGAGGGAATGGCAGAGGTGGCTTGTAGGGTGGTGGTGCAATATATTCAGGTTCGGGTTGTCGCTCGTCTCCACCTACGGTGTCATTCTGCTCCTCAATAAGGTTTGCCTGTGGTTCGAATACGGGCTGCTCCGGTGGTTGCGGCTCGTACTCTTCTGAATGCGGTGGCTCTGCATGCATCTCATCGGAAGTTTGATCGAGCATGGGAGGTCCCTGATAAGCTGTACCGCTCCTTAGTGTAATGCTCTTGCAAGTCTCTCTCGGGTTTTCTTCCTGTTGGCCCGGAAATTTGCCTTTTCCACGTGCGATACTTGAGAGTTCTCTTGCCATCTTAGGGACATTGTCTTCTAAGTCTTTGTTACGGTTTGTTAAGGATTCGATCTTTTGTGCGATTTCGGCGTTAGCCTTCTCTTGCTTCTCTAGGAATCTCTCCATTAATGATGTGATGTCTGGTTGCTGCGGTTGATTGTATTGCCTTGGTTGGTAGTTCGGTTGAGGATTGTTGTATCTTGGCTGAAAGTTGGATTGTGGTTGGTAGTTCTGTTGGGGTGCAGCAGGCCTTTGATTATTTGCATATGAGAGATTTGGATGGTTTCGGTTGTTCGGATGGTATGTGTTGTAAGCGGGCTGAGGTCGAAAGCTGTTGTCGATTGCGTTTGCTTGCTCCATTTCTTCCTCAGGTTCCGTCACACTCATACACTCGGTCATCTCATGCGCTCCTCCGCAATAGCCACATGCTGTTGCGGCATTGACTGCTGCTACCGTTCGCTGCTTGGTTTGCTTGTTGAGTGCCATTTGCAAAGCATCAATCTTTGCGCTCAGCATGGAGATATCATCTACTCGGTGCATGCCAGGTGTTGGCGCTGGCTTCTTTCGCTCAGGGATCCAGTAGTGTTGGTTGATTGCAATCTCTTCAATTAGGTTGTAAGCCTCGTCAGGTTCCTTGTTCATAATTGCTCCTCCTGCAGAAGCATCAATAGACAACCTATCGATAGGGTTTAGACCATTATAAAAAGTTTGGACAATCAGCCATCTTTCTAGACCATGATGTGGACAACACCTTAACATATCCTTATATCTATCCCATGCCTCACACAATGTTTCACCATCCCTTTGTTCAAAATTAGTAATTGCATTTCTAAACCTTGAAGATTTGGATGGTGGAAAATATTTTGCAATAAACACATTAAACAATTGGTCCCAAGTTTGAATGGAATTGGCCGGTAAGGAAAACAACCATGCTCTTGCTTTATCTTTTAATGAAAATTGAAATAGCCTTAGCCTGATTGCTTCATCGGTAACTCCGTTGATCTTTATCGTCTCGCATATCCCTAGGAAAATTGACAAATGAAGATGTGGATCTTCATGTGACAATCCTCCAAATTGCTGTTGCGAAACCATATTTATGAGAGCAGGTTTGATCTCAAAATTACGGTTTGTAACAGTTGGCGGGTTTATGCTAGAATTAGGATCATTCGCGCGCGGTACGCAATAGTCCCTTAGAAGTCTGGGTCTTGCTGCATCGTGAACTCCATTGTTAATCGGTGGGATATCCATGTTGATCGAATCTGGGTCTTCTTCGCCTTCAGAATTACTGGATGAAGAACTATGGTTGGTTCTTATCGGTGATGTGGAAGCGAATTGTCCCCTCCTACTAGCAATCCTCTCGGATCTTCGTACGGATGATTCGGCCAGCGTGCAGTATCCTAACAAAGAAAAGAAAATCTGAAATTTAAACTAAAAAAAACCGAAAATTAAAAAGAAAATAAAATAAAAACGAAATTAAAAATAAAAGAAAAATGAAAATAAAGAAAATAAAAAGAAATCTAGGCGTTCTAATTAATTGGATTCAATGGTCAGAGCAAGAGCGTCTTTCGAGGCCTTGCACAATGAACCGTTATTCTCCGGCAACGGCGCCAAAAAGCTTGATCACTCAAAAGAGAGCAATGTTTCTTTTAATATTTATAAACTCGTAAATGCTATCGGTTCGGACTGCAAGCGCACAATCCTTATCGAGTAGTATATGCGAGGTCGATCCACAGGGAATATTGGTTCAATGCTTTGAGCGATCGAATCACAACCTTTCGAAAGGCTAGACGAAATCTGAAATTTGAGAGATGTTTGTTGATCAATGTAAATTAGGAAACAATTAAAAGTAATTAAAGTAAAGATAGAGATGAGAATTCTAGGGTTTTGGCACACCATTGTCACTCAATCAGCCTTGACAATATATTCCTGTTGCGTCTGATTTCCTGTTGTTGTTTTATGAAAGATAACTATAAAGGTCACTGCAATTTATGTTACGCCAGAATGACAGATCTTTCATCGAGACTCTACTCAGGACAATGCGATTTACCTTACGCAACTATCGGGTCTCTTATCTCCCAAATTACTACACAGATCACTGCGATTTACCTTACGCAAATGATGGAATTTGGTCATGCGTTTTGTTGTTCTAGGTTTATGGTTTCCCCGCGAAGGTTTTCTTCACATAAACCTAATAGATCTCAACGAGGCTAACTCATCCAAATAGTTTAAAGAGTTATTAAAGCACTGTCACTACCCTAATGAACTCAAACTAGATCATTGAAATTAGATGAAGAGATAATAAATCACAAAAGCATATTCGATACAACAACAAGAAACCATAATCAACAGAAATATATATATCAAAACATCAAGAGTAACAAGGTTTACTGCCTAGCCCTAAGAAAATGAACTTAGCCGCGGAACGGCATGGTTACAATCACTCCTCTCTTCTCTCTTTAATCAAATCTAACCCTAATTACAAAGATGCCAATTCTATCTGCCCAGGGGCCTTATATAGGAGTGTAGGGACGTGTAGAGGTTGATTGGGGGCTAAGAAATCAACCTGGAAACAGCTGTCGGCAGTTATTTCCCAGGAGACGCCTTCGGATACGGACCGTATCAGGTAATACGGTCCGTAAGGAGACCTTGGCGGTTATGGTTGCAACTTCCTGCGCCATCTTCTGAGTCTGTGCTATATTTGGTCCGTATTAACCAATACGGGCCGTAACCAAGACTTAGTTGAAGGCATCGCTGATCCGATTGACCTGATTCTAGCTCCTTTTGATATGAAATTGTCCCAAAACCTGTTTTCTGCAATAAAACATAAAGAAGGGTGACAGTAGCCTTTTTCTCTAAATAATTAAACATAAGTGTGAGAAAATATGCAAAACCTAAGCCAAAACCCTACGTAAATCATCATCATTTGACTCTGATCATATTGATTACCGGTTTTCATTGCTTTCCGGAAACCAAACAAAATAATACATCAAGAGAAATATTCAGAGTTCTAAATAACGCGCTATAGCGCCGTTATAGTATTTTTGGACCATAAAAGTTGTGGCGCTATATAGCGGCGCAATATGACAATAGCGTCATTTTTTTAGCCGTTCCGCTATACGCGATAAATGCTATTTAATTTTTAAAAAAATTTAGAACAAAAAAGGGAGACCTAATTCACCCCTAAACCCGCGAGTCCATATCCTCCGAGGTAACAAAATATTTCTATTTAGATCAAGACCGTCTGATCAAAATTCAGACCAATACGGTGTGGAATGCACGGATGACGGAACCCCTAGCTTTAATATTCGTGGGACTTTGATCGGACGGTCCAGATCTAAACAGCATCTACGTTGATAATTTCATTTCAATTTCAAATTCCAAGTTAATAATTTCATTTACAATTTCAGGGATGTATGATAATTTCACAAATTTTTTTTTAATAAAATTGTATTTATGTTGGCAAAAATTAATTTATGGGATATGAGAATTTCTTTTTCAATTTTGAACGCTAAAAACAATTGAAATTAATTGCTTGAGAAATTAACGTAAAATTAATTTCATTTTTTTTAATATAATTTCAGTCTAATTACAAGAATATAAATGCTCTAATTTTATTTGATACAATTTTTGTTGTATATTATCCCAGTCCCCTGCACTAAACTAAAGATATATATAACCTGAAAAAGATACATTATTTGCCACTTGGCAATACAATTCTTCATTATATACACAATCTGCATATATTTTTCAATATGAGATGAGAATTAAAACTTTTTTCACTTTATTTTCAATTTAAATATTAAATTTCAAACTTACCATCTCTCGCATAAAATTATTATTTTAATTTCTGGATGACACATAATTTTTTCACAAAGTTGATACTCAAATGAACATATAAAAATGTTTATGTATGATATTAGTGAGATGATTGATGCTATGGTAATAAATAATAATACAATATTATATTACAGAGTAGTTCGTACTATGAACTTATATCTTTATTTTCAATATTTATATAACCGATCTGAAACGCTCAATGTACTTGCATATCAAATTTTATATAATTTCTAATTTTTTTACTATTTTTTAAATAGATAGAAATCACTTGATTTAAAAATTATGGACCATCCAAAACTAATAATTGTTTACCTATCTAAAAATAGTAAAAGAAATTATAAAAATATAAATTTTGTCTTCAAATATATCTTCATATGGAGATCATGTTTAATGATTCGGTTTGATTGTTTGAATTTTAAAAACAAAGAAATAAATTCATAGTACAGATTAATGTACCTTAGACACATTATTATATTTATCAATTGTTGCTTTTTTTTGTGAGGTAAAAAAAAGGGTCTAATTAAACACCTTATTATATTTGTTAAAGGTTCCTGGATCATTTTGCATTTCTTTTTCTTTTTTGAAACAAGCTAGATCTTGTTCATGGTCTTAAAATCGAAATGAAAATGACAGAATATATATTACAAAAGAAGCTGGTTCTGATAAGACCATGACCAAGTATATATATATAACATGAATAAATATTGAGATATTGATGCGAATTTAGTGTTTATGAGATTCGTTCCAGTGCATGTTTAGGTTTACTTTGACCATTGAAATTTTAAATATGCATCAGATTGTTAACATTAAAAACAACTTCTATATGTTTGCAATATATACATACATATATATATATATATATATATAGGAGTAGAACTAGGGTGCTCCTAAGCTCACCAAGCCCTTCCGTGAGCGCGACTCTAAAACCTATCAAATTGACTTCAAACGACATTTCCAAACCGTTAGATGTTCAATCTATATTAAAATGTGCTTGGAGACCAAATTTTACATTTTTTGGAATTTTTTTATTATTTATTAAGATGGTTTGAAAATCGCTGTTTTCCAATGGTGCAGAATTTTAATAAAAACAGCGATTTTCAAACCATCTTAATAAATAGTAAAAAAATTCCAAAAAATGTAAAATTTGGTCTCCAAGCACATTTTAATATAGATTGAACATCTAACGGTTTGAAAATGTCGTTTGAAGTCAATTCGATAGGTTTTAGAGTCGCGCTCACGGAAGGGCTTGGTGAGCTTAGGAGCACCCTAGTTCTACTCATATATATAGAGTAAGGCTACCGTGCTTTGCGAATTAAATGAGCCAATTTACTTTGGATTGCTGGCTGTTGGATCTGCTTCAATAATCGTGCAGATCATCAGATGAACTTTGCAAATTTTTCGGAACTGGACAGCTCCAATTCGGAGCAAAATTGAATTTCAAAGGGTTTAGCGAAGCAGCTCTCTTCTCCAGCGCCTCTCCCAGCGACAACCCTAAGCCAGGGGCTCGGCGCCTCTCCTCTCCAGCCTTTCCTCTCCAGCGAACTTGCTCTCCTCTCTCTCGCGAAAATTACACCGAGCCCCTTGCTCTCCTCTCTCTCTCTCGCGAGAAATACACCGAGCCCCTTGCTCTCCTCTCTCTCTCTCTCGCGAAAATTACACCGAGCCCCTGCGGTGATCTCATTCCCGACGCCTCTCCAGCGACGCTCTCCAGTGACGTCTCTCTCGGGTAAATATTCAAACTGGAGCTTTTCTGATTTTTTCTTGCTAGGCTGTCTGGTTCTTGCACTGGTACCGGCCTTGCTGGTTTGCACTGGTACCGGCCTTTGCAATGGTACCGGCCTTGCTGGTTTGGCTGATATTCAACTTCTTAATAATAGTTTTTCTGATTCATAGAAGGCCGATACAAACTTTTGGGATGTTTCGCTGATAGCACCTTTTTAATTTTTTTTTTTTGTAGAAAATAAAAAAAAAAAAAAAAATCAATGGAGGTGTTTCGTTAGTATCTTCCATTACATTTCATAGTTGGGTTTTTTTTTCACATATACCCCTACCAAAGAACAAAATTTTATTGGTCAAAGGCCTTCATAATCCCAGATTAACACAAAATAAAAAAGTTGTTTCTCTGATTCATGGAAGGCCAAAATTGATTTTGGGAAGAATCGCTGATAGCATTTCATGTTTAATTGAGATCCTTCATTAGTATCTTCCCTTATATTTATGTTGGATTTTGCTTGAAATTCAGCTGTGATTTGTTTGATTTTTGGCATCTAATTTGACCCCACTTTGTGTTCATTTATATTTTGTGCTGTTCAATATTTCCTTTAATAGTAATTGTTTTTCTGTTGAATTATGGAGTGTTTTCTTATCTCACTAATTGTATTTTAGTTATATTGGATGCTTCTGCCTTACACAGTACAGAGATGCTTGTATTTATGTTATTTAATTTTCACACCAATTTTCACATAAAAAAAATAGTAATGGGTATACAAAGAAGATTATGGTATACAAAGAAATGCTTCTGGTTTTTACCAGTAAAGAGATGCTTCTGGTTTTTTTTTTTTTTATCAACAAGCATGTCAAAAGAAGATTTATGGTATACAAAGAATAAATTTACTTGTAAAGATTTTGGTATAACCTCCATTACAATCTGTATATTTGCATAAAATCTATTAATTTTGATGTTTTAATTCCATTATTTGGTGTTTTAATTCTGCCTTCTTAATTTTGTTTGTGTAGGCCAAATGAGTAGTGCAGAGGTAGCCTCAAATGACATTTTTGTTGATGAAGATGAAAATGATCAGAGAATACAGATGCAGTTAGATATCACCGATCCCTACATCCATTGTTATGAAGCAATACGAGTTGATGAACCTTTGTCAAATGATACAACTAAGCCGTATTTCGGCATGGAGTTCAATTCACCTGAAGAGGCATACACTTTCTACAATAATTATGCATGTTCCGTTGGGTTTAGTGTTCGCAAAGCAACGCAGACTTGTAATAAGAATGGGTTCTCATCGGTTCGGTATGTTTGTTCCAAAGAAGGAAAATCAGTTTGGCATAAAAGAAAAGAGAGGCCGATTGGATGCTCGACCGATCTTGCTACACCTGAGAAAGAACATGGGATTACAAGGGTCGATTGCAAGGCCTCACTTAGGATTAGAATTATGAAAAATGGAAAATGGAAAGCAAGCGTCTTTGAGGAGGATCACAAACATGAGCTCATCACGAGCCCTTCGAAGATTTGAAATTTGCGATCCCATAAGCGCATGATGGCAAGTCAGAAGGAAACCATTCGTAAATTGAGTGCTCAAAATGTGGGAACATCTCAAATTATGGAAATTATAGGTGCCGAAAATGATGGTAAGGGGAATGTTAGGTTCAAGAAAAAAGATATAAGCAATCTTATAGCGGGGGATAATGCAAAGCTCATAGGGGTTGATGTTCACACAACTTTGATGTATTTCAAACAGAAGCAAGAGGATCACGAGGATCCCGAGTTCTTTTATTCAGTATTGGCAGATGATGATGGTGTTGTGAAGAATATTTTTTGGATTGATGGTAGAGGAAGAAGAGCATACAAAGAGTTCGGGGATGTCGTGACTTTTGACACCACCTATCAGACGAACAAGTACAACATGCCGTTCGCACCGTTCATTGGAGTCAACCACCACCGTCAATCCATCTTATTTGGCATGGCTCTTCTCAAATGCGAGACGGCGGATAACTTTTGTTGGTTGTTCAAAACCTGGTTGGAGGCAATGTACGATAGGCATCCATCTGCCATTATTACTGACCAAGATCCCGCGATGAGGAAGGCAATTGAGTTGATTTTTCCAAAAACTGTCCACAGATGCTGCCAGTGGCATATAATGAGGAAGGCAAGGGAACGACTTGCGAAGCTTTACAATGAGAAGCCTGGGTTCGAGGATGAATTAAAGGCTACAATAATCCGTACTAAGACGGTTTCAGATTTTGAGAATCGTTGGGCAGCTATGTGCGACACGTACAACTTGCATGACACTAAGTACATCCAGGTGATGTACAGAAATCGAGAGCAATGGGTGCCAGCCTACTTTCGAGGCACTTTTTTTGCCGACATGTCAACTACTCCATATATATATATATATATATATATATGGAGTTGGCTACGGTGCTACGCATAGCATAGAGGACCTCCGTGTTACGGCTCAATATTTGAGTTTTCAAAATTCTAACGGTCGATCCGAACCGTTCAAGATGATCTCCATATGAATATGTACTTGCAAACCAAATTTTATATTTTTTAGAATTTGTTTACTATTTTTCTAGATAGGTAGAAAAACACTTGATCTGAATGGTACATAATTTTTAGATCAAGTGATTTTCTATCTACCTAAAAAATTAGTAAAAAAAATTCTAAAAAATGTAAATTTTGGTTTGCAAGTACATAATCATATGGAGATCATGTTGAACGGTTCGGATTGACCGTTAGGATTTTGCAAACTCAAATATTGAGCCATAGCACGGATGTCCTCTATGCTATGCATAGCATTTAGCAATTTCCTATATATATAAAGAGTAAAGTTAATATGGAGTAGGTTAGTATGACATCAGTGTCATATAACATTAATTTCAAAATTTATTGGATAGAGTTTAAATGACGAATTCAAATTGTTCAAACTAATTTATTGTATGAGTAATGAGTCTACATGCAAAATTTATATTTTTTTTTGAGTTATTTTACCAAGTCAAGCAGTAAAAAAATGTTGAAATATAGATATATTAAAATTAACTTAAAAACTACACATTTGGCAACTTGACTTGATACTAATTAAATTTGAAAAATTATAAATTTTACATGTAGACGCACAACTAATGAAGTAGATCGACTGGAACTGTTTCAATTCGTCGTTTAAAGTCGATTCGATATATTTAGGGTTGGTGATAGATAAACTGAAATGAACAGATGTCATAATAGCCAGCCATACTCGTTAATATGAACTTAAGCTATTAAACAACTTTAAATGTAAAATGGTAATTAGATTAGCTGCAAATAATGAATTTGAACTTGTTAACAACGATCCATGATCTATTTTGTAGGTTAAGGTATTTAGTTTCAAATATTTCATTTGATAATTCTAAGGTACATCCGATTTTTTTTTGTTCATTCATTAAATATTTCGAAAAGTATTGTTCAAATTAGAAAATTAAAATTGTAAAAAGTGAGACAACGGTGCCATGTATATCGCACATCGATCCATACTATAGATCTATATTTCTATTTTTAAAATTCAAACAGTCGATTCTAACCGCTTAACATGATCTTCATATTAAATTGTATTTTGAGACCAAATTTTATATTTATTATTACTTTATTACTATTTTTAGATAGATAAAAAATCACTTCATCTAAAGATTATAGAATTGAAAAGTAGTTATTCTCTACCTATCTAAAAAATAGTAAAAAAATTCTAAAAATGTAAAATGCAGTAACCAAATACATTATTATAAGAAAATCATGTTGAGCAGTTCCGATCAATCGTTTGAACTTTAAAACTGAAGATATTGAGCCGTAGCCTCACTCAATGTGTCAATATATCCGAAATTTTTATTTATAACATTTTAAATAAATAAATTAATAAAATAACCATCGATTTTGGTCAATTCTAAATCTAACACGGCCGCAGAACACCGGAGCGGACCCATCTGGGGGAGGCCGCAGAATGCCGGAGCGGACCCCCATATGGGTCCGCAGAATGCCGGAGCGGACCCTGGTCTTTATATCCCGAAAATGACAGCGAAATTTCATTCCACACTCTCACACCTTCTCTCTCCTGAGTTAGCTCTCTGATCTGTAAGTTTTTTCTCTCTTCTTTTAAATTTTTTATTTTTATTTCAGTAGATTAATAATTTAATTAGAATAATTAATTTAGCAATAATTAAATTAGAATAATTAATTTAGTTAATTTTTAATTGTAGGTTTCTTCTGTATTGAATTGAAAAAATGGCTCTTATGGTATCCATCTACACTGGTGGGGATGTTTTAACAGGTCCTAATGGGGTTTACTACAGTATTGGACCTGTTACTGTGATTCCGGTATTGCCAAGTACTGATTATTTGGGACTTAAATCAAGTATATGTCAGAATTTGGGGTTGGATCAGGGTCAGTATGACCTTAAAATTGATGCCAAAATTAGCATGCCGACTAGTTCGGTACAAACCTGGTTCCAACTATTTCCAATTCAGAATGAGGGAGTCTGGCAGGTATTGTATAACCAAACCATGAGTTTTTCTGAGGGTGCATACAAGATAATTGACCTATATGTGGAGGTTACCAGAGCCCGGCGTTCGAACCCAGTTCAGAGGTTAATCCAGGGTCGTAGTCGGGGTAACTCATCCGGCTCTAGTCCATCCCCTGTCCAAATTGACCAACCGTCCAGTAGTCGGGCCCCAGTTCAGAGGGACCGACCCTCCCGTCGGGCCCCATCCCAGACTGACCAGCCTTCATCTAGTCGGACCGCTCATTGGGGTCAAACTTGTAATCCGGATGAATCTGATGAAGAAGTGGATCCGGAAATACTAGAGGCAGAGAAAAATTGGGGTCATATTGATCCTGAGGGTATGAGCGATTATTCTGACCAGGAAGATACCGGGCCTGTGCTCGGACTATCAAGGAAATTCAAGATGGATCGCGGGTTTCGGATAATGGATCGCGGGTTTCAGCACCCGATTCATGCTTTCAACGACACATCAGGGTTTATGGAAGCCAATTCGGGTTTGTTTGGAAGTAGGGCAGAGTATGAGAATGAATTGTCCGAGGGACAAACATATGACTCAAAAGAGGAAATGAAGAGCGCAATTGCCAGGTTTCACATCCTTTGCAACAAAGAGGTTAAACCTACGCACAGTGACCGCACAAGAATGAGGTTCAAGTGCAAGGACAGTTACTGTGGGTGGTACATACTCGCAAGGGCCACCGGTTATGGAACACAATGGCGTGTCTCCAAATGCCCAACACAACATTCATGCCACGCGGATGCGACAAGAACAGATCACGCCCAGTTGTCAGCTGCTATGGTTGCCGAGTGTATATCCGCTCATATGAGGAACAATGTCGACTTGAGTATTCAGGCTGTCCGAATTGCTGTTGCTGAAAGGTACAACGGTCAGATACCGGCGTACAACAAACTATGGCATGGCCGTGAGTTGGCAATAGCCCGTCAATTTGGCAGTTAGGAGGGGTCATACGCTCTTGTAGTTCCATTGTTGGAGGCAATCAAAAGAAGCAACCCAGGTACTACATTGTTCCTTCAATTTTTACGTCATTTCATTATCAATCAAAAATTGAACTTATTTTTTTAAATTTATTGACAGAAACATTGTTTGAGGTGACCTCATATCCCACTGGTGAACCTGGACCATGGAGGTATTTTCAAAGGGCGGCTTGGGCATTTGGACCGTGCATAGCTACTTTTCAACATATCAGACCGGTCATTACAGTTGATGCATGTTTCCTGTCAGGCCGGTATAAAGGTAACTAATTTGATTGTTTTCACTTAATTTATTTTAGTTGATTTCGGCTCTTACAAAATTAATTTTACCACAGGCAAGCTGTTGATTGCAACCGGGTACGATGCTGAAAATCAGCTCCTCCCGTTGGCTTTTTCACTGGTAGAATCAGAGAGTTATGACGATTGTGCGTGGTTCATGAAATGGTTGCGCCTAAATGTAATCCGCTCCAGATTCATGTGTGTCATCACTGATAGGGGAAAGGGTATCAAGAAGGTGTTCAGACAAGATGATATGGGGTGGAACGAGGAGGATGAGGATCAATGTGTTCACCGTCTTTGTGCTACTCACATAGCCGAGAACATGAAGAAGAACGGTTGAAGTGATAAGGCAATCTGTTTTTTTAGAATATGTGTGGCTAAGAGGAAGATGAGGAGATACGAGCAAGGAATGCAAGCAATGGGGCAGGCATGTGACATTGCCCTCAATTGGCTGGACGGTGTGGGTAAATATTTGAATCAAGATGAGAATGAGTGCCCCAAACCATGGAAGATATTCCAAGCACTGGACGGTGGTTACCGTTGGGGCATCATGACTACAAACGGGTCCGAGTCGCTTAATAATGTCTTCAAGTCCTCTCGTAAGCTACCGGTTGCAGCAATAATTGAAGACACATTTTACAAATGTATGACATGGTTTGCGCAAAGGAGGACCAAAGCGGAATGGGAAGTCAGTCAAGGTCAACAATTATCGTGTCGTGTGCATCAGGTACTTTTATTTGTAGTTCTTTCTTCATAATTTTTAATGAACTTTGTTAAAAAAATCTGACTTCTTCATTATTTTTTAATTTTTCGTAGCTGATCAACAAACGGTTCGAGAGGTCCGATAAAATGAAGATGCTGGGGGGCTTTGGAAACAACAACGAGTTCGAGGTAACCTCCACACAGGAGAGAGTTCACGCTTTCATACCTGACGATTCTGGTCGGTTTACCAAGGCCAATTACAAATACACGGTGATAATCGGGGATGATCACACGGTAACTTGCACGTGCCAGAAGCCTCAATTGGAGAGAATACCGTGCTCTCATGTTCTGTCCGTGTGTCATCTCCGAGGCATCGACCCTGGCGTCTTTGTAAGTCACTACTATCACATCCATACACTGATCAACACATGGAGCGCTCAATGGCATGTCTATGGAAATCAGTCGGAATGGCCGCCACACGATGGCCCGGTTCTTGTTCCAGAGAAAAAAAATATTTCTGTGGGCAGAAGACAGCACGACAGAATTCCGATGTGGATGGACGTTCTACATAATAGGAGAAGAGGACACCAAGCCGGCCGAGATACACAAGAAAGACAAAACAGAGCTGCTCGAGCTGCACGAGATTGAGAGTTAATGTTGCTTTTTTAATTGTACTCGTAAAAATGTTGTTTATTTTCGGTTAATTAGACGTATTTGTAATTTCCGATAACATTAGCATTGTTCTATTGTATGCTTCTTTATATTGCTCCTTGTTCTATTGTAATGTTTCTTTTGATCAAACAAACGACGAACAACAATTTCAGATTAAACGATATTTCAAACATAAGTAATTACACACAACTTCCACTACAAACTTTATATTTTTGATAAAAATTTCCAAAACAAAATCATAATTGACTTCAGAATCAGATTAAAAAAAATAAAAAAAAGGGTCCGCTCCGGCATAGTGTGGACCCGAGTCCGCTCCGGCATAGTGCGGCCCCATATGGGAGTCCGCTCCGGCATTCTGCGGCGGCCCCCAAATGGATGCGCTCCGGTGTTCTGCGGCCGTGTTAGATTTAGAATTGACCAGAAACGATGGTTATTTGGTTAATTTATTTTTTTAAAATGTTATAAATAAAAATTTTGGGAAAAAAACACATTTGATTTCCTACACACGAGGAACATAATTTAAATTTTTTGTTTTTCTATTTTATTTGATTTCCTACACACGTGGAAAAAACGTGTCGTGCCATGCCGTATCATGACCAAAATGTTAAGGGATGATTACAGTACGCGAATGGTCTCACCGTGTCTAAATGTGCCGTGACCAAACGGGACTCGCATGACCATTTTATCATAATTTAAGTTAGTTTAAAGATTCATCACTTGATCAAAGATCTAACGGTTCTAATTACACGTGACTCGCGTGACCACACATCGTACCGCAACGTGACTTGATCTTTTGCGTGACGTGCAGTGACGTGTCTCTTAAAATTAAAATATTTATGTGGCTCTTGACAAGAAAAATAATATTGACTAAGTCTAATTTAATTAAAAGATGATGATGGGTAGGTAAGATAAAATGTCAGTTTTGTGTTGAGAAAGAAACAATAGATTATTTAGTGATAGCATGTAAATTTGTCAAAGATGTATGGGTCTTTTATGGGACAATGTCTGAAACCAAGTCTGAATTCTGAACTGACAATCAACGGATGATATTATGGATTATACTCAGGGGTGGATCTACACTTAGTCCAAAGGTGCTAAGCTACTTCATGATTTTGAAATTTTTAATTTAGACAAAAATTTAATTGAATTTTTTTTTTTTAGTAAAGATTAGAGGTCAAGCTATCAAATTATTAAATATCCACAAAGAATTGTCATTTTCGGATTTTGAACATGCGACCTCCCACACGAAGAGCATTATTTTTGCCACTAGACCAAATGCTGATTCTCAATAATTATGCATTTTAAGTTTTAGCACTCCCAAACTAAATTTTCTAGTTTCGCCCCCTGATTATGCTGGTACACTAAGCAATTCATGTAAAGAGACATTTTTGTTAGTATTTAGTGCAGTTTTTTTATGCCTATGAAAACATAGGAATATTGAACTGATCTTTCAAAATACTCATCATATCAAAGCCACGAGAAATAGAATTCTTTTAATTATATCTTTGTTGCGATATGAATTGCATTCCACTGCAAACATGGGCATGCACCTGATAACCTTCACATATTATCTGTTGAGGATCTGATATGAGTATAGGGAAAAGTGAGGATTCTTTATTCGGATTTTGAACTCATGACCTTCCACATTCATTATTCGGTTATAATTGATATCAATTAAACGCAACCGAATTTCCATCAGCACTTTAGACGAACTCATATTATCTGAGGTAACAGAAATGTTGAATTTAGATCAGGACCGTCCGATCTACTTTGACACAAATATTAAAGGCACCTCTTGAATTGGCTCTTGAATTCTATCTCGGAACGAATTGGTCCTTATTCTTATCGGAAGGTCCGGATTTAAAGTCGAGTAAGTATACCGTAGAGGATAGAATGAGTTCCAATCATGCCATACGATTGTGGCCTATTTAGAATATAGATGACTGCATTGAACGATTTGGATCTAACCTGACAAATTCAGGTACCTTTAGCTGATTCAAATTTGTTAAAGTTGTCACAAAGTATCTGTGTACATTGTGGTTGACAAATGAGAAGAAAAGTAATATTAAATTAAATTGCTTTAAAACAGTGGTGTTTCATAATAATGAAGTAAACAAAGTGATATTAAATAAAAAAAGGCAAATTATTGTAATGAGTTGTGATGATAAGTTGAGCAACAAGGACAAAAATATTTAAAATAAAAATATTAATATTTTAACTTTAATTAACTTAAATGTATATTTATTATACAATAAAGTATTTGTATTTTAAATAATTTAAATTATTACCGTTTTACATTCCAAACATACAATAGTGTGTAGGGTAATTTTTTTGTTTTTAAGAAAGATTAAGGTCTAACTTTATAAAATCCAATATTCATAAATAATTCTCCATTTGAATTTTAAATTCATGATCTCTCACATGAAAAGATGTTGCATTTTTTTAAAATTAAAGGTGAAGGTCTAACTTACCAGCTTTCTTCAAACTCTGGTTTATATTACAGATGATTTATCCACTTTGTGGGTTTCGAAACCATGACCTCTTATATGAGAGTCATGTGCCTTTGTCACTAAACTAAAAGCTGGTTCTCCACATTGATAATTGATAATTGTTATATCATCGTATTCAGAAGCGGAACTAGAAAATTGAAATGAGAGGGCTAGAAAATAAAGTGTAGTGTAATTTTATTTTATAGAGGAGACTAAAAGTATTAACACATATAAAAATTATAAATTTTAACGGATAAATTTACAAATTTTCAATGCATGGGGGTGGCTTAGCCTCATTCTGATTCTATTACCTTCCGCCCCTGATCGTATCCAACATGATACCCGTACAGCCGTATCCATATTCATGCAACATTGGAGTACTTGAATTGCTTTTCAGGTAACTAATTCTCAATCCAAAAAAAAGTTTCGATAAGATCTAAAATCTGTAATTTGGATATAAATATACCAAAAATAAAATTTTATAATATATATATATATATATATATATATAAATATATAAAATTTCTGAATTTTTAAGGAAGAAAATAAATTCTAAAAGTAGTTCAAGAATAAATCGAGTATCATATGGTTATAGTTTATAATTAATTCATAAAATCTATCTAAAAGTAGGTCCGATGGGCATCGGACCTACTCCGTGAAGTTTTGTCTCCGTTTTCGCCTTTTCAGTGAAGATATCGTCCCTTCAGTGTAATTTA
>JAJGRW010000240.1:97657-158228 GCA_025461045.1 Carex parvula | reverse complement strand
TTGCAGATAACCTGGTCCAGGCGTGTGGGAAGGACAAATGGTACGGAACTAGGTTCAAACAAGGAGCCAGGAAGAAGAAGCCAAGAAGGCTGAAAGAGATGTTCGAAGATTTTTGCTCGGTATGTCTAATATTGTCTAATTTATATCATTTTTGTTTCTTTTAGATGCATTTTGTCTAATTTTGCTTTGTTCTATTGCAGCAAAATCCGACGTGTAATGCTTTTCTGAGGAGAGTGGGCAAAGTACGTCCTGATGATGTCATGGAGCCGTCAAATTTTGAAAAAATTTCCAGACCTGTGATGGAGGGTACCGATTTGGTATCATGACAACAAACGGCTCTGAGTCCCTGAACGCTGTCTTCAAGGATAGCCGAATGTTGCCCGTGGCTGCACTTGTAGAGGAGACATTCGCCAAGTGCAACAGGTGGTTTGTTCAACGGCGAGAGGCAGCGACGGAGCAAAGCAATGCAGAACAGCCTTTTTCCAAACGGGTACATGTTAAGCTCGCCAAACGGTGGGAGAAAGCTACAAAAATGGATGTCATCCCATACTCGCACGGCGAAGGTAATTACCAAGTCACGGGCCCAAATGAATATGTTCCAGTGGTCCAAATGCAGGATGGATCTATGTCAATTATTCATAGAAGGTTCCAGTATATCGTGACAGTCGGGCCAGAGAGAAAAGTGGAATGTACATGCAGAGGTATCCAATTAACTGGGATTCCGTGCGCTCATGTGTTAGCGGTTTGTCGTAATAGAAACTGGTCACCCACCTATTTGTTGCCCACTGGTATAGGGTGGACTACCTTCTGAGTACTTGGAATGCACTGTTTGTTCCTTATGGCAATCCTGAAGATTGGCCTAACCACTACCCCTAAAATTGAGCCAAACAAAGATTGGATATGGCGTGGTAGGAGAAAACACATCCGTCAAGATATGACCATGGATGAAATGCAAGGTAGGCGACGGGGGCACCGTCCTCGCCGTTCCACTTCTGACAGGCAGAGGCGAGGTATGTCACATTCATTCATATTTATTTTCGGTTCCAATGTTGAATAGCTTACTAACTAACATATTTGGGCTGCAGAGGCTCATAACGCAGCAAATGTAGCAGAGAATGAGCGAGTTATGGCAGAGGCGAGTGGATCGCAAGGGCCGCGGCGAACCACAGCCAGAAGCCGTACAGCAGACCGTGAAAATGCAAATATGATGTTTAGGGAGGCAATGGGAGAAGTACTGGCAGGAATGCAAGGGCCTTCAGGTACTACCCAGCGAAGAAGGAGCACAACTCAAGCAGGTAGGAGGAGCACATCTGGCGCAAGGCCATCCGATACAGCACACCAGCGAGAAGAAGGAGTGCAACCCGCTAGAAGGAGCACATCTCAAATAGGAAGGACGGGCACATCTGGTACAGCTAACGAAGCGCAAGCAGGACCGTCCGGTACAGCTAACCGGCAAGACGAAACAGTGCAACAAGATAGAAGGAGCACATCATCATGGGGAACTGGTTGGCTCAGGGGCCTTCCTTTTAGAAGGAGTCGTAGGAATTAACTTTATTTTGTGAAGAATTTTTACTTTGAGGTTTGTATGAACTTTATTTGTATGTATTTTATTATGTTGCAGTTGGGGATTTATTTTATTACTTTGAGGTTTGTATGAACTTTATTTGTATGAACTTTATTTGTATGTATTTTACTTTGTAGACGAGGAGGATGGACAGTAACAATCGAGGAAAGGGCGAGGAAAAGAAATGCAATTGGGGCTGCGGAAGGAAGAGAAAGGACTGTCCAATTTGGTCTAGGAAATGTGTGCAAGGATCTGCTGATGATTTTAAACGAAATGACATATCTGATGATGATTTTGTAGAAAACCCCTACGGCTATGGATTGGGAAAAAAAAAGATGATGTACAGACGCCTAAGACGAAGAGTAAGGCTAAGACTAAGGCTAGCACGTCGTCTGTTGTTACCGAGCCGTCATCGTCAACCTCGGACGATGATTTTGTTCCATGTACGTTCAAGACCGGTAAGACGAAATAGTATGTTGTATGATCGTTTGAAGCAGATATTAAGTTTGTATTTATATTTTGGATGTTATTTCTGGATGTTGTATGATCATTTTTGGATGTTATTTCTTTTTGTTGTATGAAACATAACGAAACTAAAATAAACTACACTAAAAAAATACAACATAATAAAACGAAATAGAAACTACACTACACTAAAAGAACAAACTACAAAACTAAAGTAAAACATAATAAAATATAACATAGCACAACTAAACTAAAACTACCAAACTAAACTACACTACACTACACTACACTACCATCATAAAACATAACATAACACAACTAAAATAAAATATAATAAAATATAATAAAACATAACATAGCACAACTAAACTAAAACATAATAAAATATACCCTTTATCCATCGTACTGCGAAGGGGAGAATCGGTGAGGTGGTATACCCCTATTCTCTCTACTGAATATGCGCTCATGCCAATCCTCCCACTGAGGCTGTCCTGCCTGCGCAGCGCGAGCTGGTGTAATATGATCCTCGAGACTGTCCTGCCTGCTCATCGTAAGTGCTGTATCCCATGGATCCGAGGCCACATGGGTAGCTGGCGGTGGCGTGGGAGTATGGAATATGGATCCCACAAACTGTGAGTCATAATCAGCCTGAGTCCGGCTACCAGAGGCCTCCCAATCGTGAGCCATCTCTGAATACGGCTGACGCGGTGGCGGGGAGGCGGCTGTATCCCAATGATCAGCTGGAGTAAAGTCTGCAAGGCTAAAACTCATCCTGTCATCCTGCACAGGCTGGATCTCTGGAGACTCATGATGCTCAGGCTGTGTCGGCATGTATGCAGGACCCTACAAGGATACCAAAAATTTAGTAAATTTTAACTATCTTTACTTACAGTAAAAGCATAAATAAAATAAAGAAACACATACCGGGGGAAGAACTGGACGACCGTGCTCGTCACGGTAGGCGTGCCAACCGGCCATGTGCAGTACCCAACGATGATAATCCCACTCTGGCTGCTCTGATGGCTCCGGTGGCATCTCACTGGTCATAACAGGTGGCGCGTCAGGCTCGTCCGGCTGTACTGCGCGCCAATCAATATTCTCTCCGGCGTCTCGTAACATGGTGACCAGCTTTGCCTCCTGGCCGGCGTCCGTAATGCATGGGGCAACCAAGTTCAACATCGCGTGCCCGAACGCTCTGTAGCCACATTTTCCAAGACAAACGATTGAACGCCCGGCACCTTTAAGCGCTAACAGCAGCTATAAAAAAAACGTTAGAAAAAATAAAGGTTATGATAAAATGTTCATAACGCATAAAAATGTGTTGTTTTAGATGCATTACCTGGCGAGCACCTTTCCGGCCAGTAGGGGTATAACCATCGTCTTCGAATATCTGTGAGCAGAGAAACTCACCGTAATCTCCCTCTATATACACCGAAGCCATGCCGACCCGCAGGTACCAAGCCTGATATCTCAATAGGGGATCTCCCTGGAACTGCATCGTACCAATATCCGGCATCTGCCATAAGTTGGCACTCATATTGCCCGCCTTGATGTAGTACTCCGAGTGATAATCACTCCAATCTCTATCCCAGTGATTACCGTGTGTTATCCTGTAATTCATATGTCAGTTGCAATTTAAAGACAAGAACTAATGTTAAGTACAAAAATGCTAAAAAGAACATAACTTACCCGTGTAGCCTCATGATCACAGATCTCGGGACGTCTGGATCTGCGGGGATGAGTGGAGGAAAATGAAACTGGCGGAGCACCCGGTCTGGCCAGTGGTGCTCCACTATCCAGAAGCACACCAGCGGTCCCCTGTAGAGCCACATCTCCTGATCATCCTCTACAATCTGCGGCAGCCTCCCCTCAGTGTATAGCCCATGGTACGGAGTCCAGCGCACCTGCGTCTCACCCAGACTCTGAATCTGAGATCGGACCGTCCTGATACCTGCTGTCTTCCCGTGAGGGTTGTCCTTGTACAAGTGATGTCCGTACCATTTCATGCCGAATGCCAGTCGATTTCCATTTTCGGGCTCTCCCCATGGATCCTCGTTCGGCAGAGGTACCCCCACCGGTAGCCGTGACCACGACCAATGCTGCAGAAGAAGCATTGGCCCGTAGATTTGCTTAGTTTTCCGATATATTTTTGAAGAATACCAGCCGTCAGTGACAAGTTAAATAATTAAAATAATACAACAAGTGCATGACAAGATAGGTAATTAAAATAAGACATAAATAGCATACTGACCTTGCAACCGTGGCACAAGTTGGAGTAGAGATGTGCTAGGACAGCCCCACCCCAGTTGTACCTGCCGCTCGACGGCTGAAGGTCTCGCAGCAGCTGTAGATACATCATCGGGATGGTATTACCACTAGCATCAGCAAACATGACAGAACTAAATAGGTCCATCACGAATCCCCGTGTGTATCTGTAATATCAAAATTATAGAGCAACTCATTTTTCCGCATGAAACAGAGTACAAAATAAATGTAATACAAATAGTTTGTATGAGTACCTCTGAATCTCGATCGGAGTGGAATCGCTACCTATACCTCTCGCAAACATAGCTCGCAGCTTCGCCTTGTCCAGACAGTACTTGGACTTCCCCCCGTTGCTGCGTATATCTGGCTCCGCTCCCAACAACTCAGCGAGCATGTAATTAATCGTCGTGTCAGTTGGATCTGTGGGGTCAGATATGCCACCAACGGGCAAACCCCATAGAGCACTAACGTCCTGGAGAGTCACTGTCATCTCTCCAAAAGGTAAGTGGAACGTGTGCGTCTCGGGGCGCCATCGCTCCACTAGTCCTGCAATCAGGGACGCATTGATGGACTTAGCCTCCGACTGTAGAATATCGACCAAATACTGCACCCCCAAATTTTGCAGATACGCCTCCATCACCGGGAAGTACTGCATGTCCGGATACCGACCCCTGGCATTTATAATTGCCTCACTCTGCGTTCAAAAAAGTGAACAACATGAAAACCTAAAAATACAAAAATTCAACAAAATCCAAACTTAAAAAAAAAAAAAAGTAATCAAGTACCTCTTTAGATGCATCTGAGACTCGGTGCTCACCGTGAGGCATCCATAATAAAGGACTGAAATGATCCTTGCTGTCAGTGAGAATGGGCTCATCAACCGGGTCGGCTGCGGGTGGTCTCCTAGGTCGTCCCCTAGCCATCATGCGTTAAAAAAAAGGTTAAACATGCTACAATTGGCTAAAATATGCTAATTGCGGTAAAAATATGCTAAAATACGCTAATATGCAAAAAGATGACTATGGAGTTGATGCTAAAATACGCTAATACGCTAATATGCAAAAATACGCTAATACGCTAATTGAAAGTAATTATAGAAAATGTATTCAAATTTTGTTATTCAACAATGTCAATTACTTCTCTTGGCATCTAATTAACGATAAACTAATTCAATTAATCTAAAATCTAATGTACGCATATAATTTTGTGTCTAGAAAGAATTAAAATTAAAAAAAAACCGTACGTGACCATTATAGTTATTTGTAGGTAATGATACGGGGATGATGAGGAATGATAACACTAATAGATTAAATTTTAACTAAGACAAAATTGAGCTTTATTTTAATTTATGTGTTTCCTAAGTTTAGACTTTAAAAATATAATTATTTGCATGTTTTCTATTTTGAATCCAGTCCGTTTCATTAAGAGAATATACAATTCTAACTTTATTTTAACTAAGCAAATTAATATGCAATTCTAACTTCTTTGAATCACTAATATGTAAAGAATCCTTTATACATAAATTAATATAACAAGAATGAATTAATCTAAAATATTTATAAAACATAAGTGAACACATAAACGAATTAATCCCAATTGACATGTAAATTGCATGAAAACAAAAATAACTTAATATAACTTAAATTTGCATGCCACATAAATTAATAATTTAAACACAAGCAAACAAACAAAATTATAAATGCAATTACAATATAGCAAAATAAACTAATAATCCAATCTAAATTAGATCAATATATATTTGGCAGGCATATACACAGAAAATCCAATCTAAATTACAATCTAAATTACAATAGGAAAATAAACTAATAATCCAATCTAAATCCAATCTAAATTACAATCTAAAATTTTTTTTTTTTTTTTTGCATGTTTCAAGCCCGTAGGCAGTACACAAAAATTCCCCCAATTTAAATTAGACCAATCTAAACTAATAATCCAATCTAATTACAATATAATCCAATCTAAATTAGACCAATCTAAATTACACAGAAAACAGCAGATTTAATTTCCAATCTTATAGATGAATTACACAGACCAATCTAAATTACAGATTTAATTTCCAATCTTATAGATTTAATTTCCAATCTAAATTACACAGACCAATCTAAATTAATCCAATCTTATAGATGAATTCAGATCCTCCCCTTATAGATGAATTCAGAATAACAGCAGATTTAATTTCCATGACTCATATAGATGAATTCAGATCCTCCCCGGTAATGTAATAAGAAATCTTTTAGAATTACTAGATCTGGACCGTTTTTTTAACTTGGCACGAATCTCAAAGCCCAATAAAAATGCCCCTGCGCGAAAATTTAAGTACAAATTGAGAAATTTACAATGAATCGACGACCGGAGGTGAAGAGGCGGAGGGACGGCTAGGCGGAGTGGCGGCGAGGCGGAGGGGCGGAGGCGCGCAGCCTTCTCTTCTTTTTTCCTTTTTTCTGGCAGAGAGGTGACACGGATCTGGCGGAGAGGCGGAGGGGCGGAGGCTGCGGCAGCCTTCTTTTTCCCTTTTTTTCCTTTTTTCCTTCTCTCCAGCGCACCTCCTTTCTTTTCTTTTTTTCGTTTTGTTTTTGGCGGAGAAGAGACACAGAGAAGGAGAAAGAAAGTCACGGGTGCGGGTTAGGTCCGAATTAAAAATTCGGACCGCTAGGAATCCTAGCGGTCCAAATTTTTAATTCGTAACGCTAGGGATCCTAGCGGTTTGGGTAAAAATAAAAATATTTTCTAAACCTGGTTATTTATATTAAAATATATTTTTTTTGGGGTAAAAATAAAAATCACGGGAGATGGGAAACAGGAAAGGTATTAAAAAAGCATTAATATTTTGCTTGAAAATATAAAATTAGCACTTTTGCTATCTTGCCCGTGATTTTTATTTTTACCCAAAAAAAAATATATTTTAATATAAATAACCAGATTTTTAAAATATTTTTATTTTTACCCAAAACGCTAGGAATATCTGCGTTCCGAATTCTTAATTCGGAACGCTAGGAATATCTGCGTTCCGAATTCTTAATTCGGAACGCTAGGAATATCTGCGTTCCGAATTAAGAATTCGGGACGCTAGAAAAATTAGCGTTCCGAATTCTAAATTAAAACCGCAAACCCGACCCGTCTCTTCCCGATGATGTATCTAGAGCTTTTGCTTTTGCTGATGCTAGTGGTAAGTCCATCCCGATGATGTATCTAGAGCTGCTGCGAGACCTTCAGCCGTCGAGCGGCAGGTACAACTTGGGTGGGGCTGTCCTAGCACATCTCTACTCCAACTTGTGCCACGGTTGCAAGGTCAGTATGCTATTTATGTATTATTTTAATTACTTACCTTGTCATGCACTTGTTGTCTTATTTTAATTATTTAACTTGTCACTGACGGCTGGTATTCTTCAAAATATAGCGCAAAACTAAGCAAATCGGCGGGCCAATGCTGCTTCTGCAGCATTGGTCGTGGTCACGGCTACCGGTGGCGGTACCTCAGCCGAACGAGGATCCATGGGGAGAGCCCGAAAATGGAAATCGACTGGCATTCGGCATGAAATGGTACGGACATCACTTGTACAAGGACAACCCTCACGGAAAGACAGCAGGTATCAGGACGGTCCGATCTCAGATTCAGAGTCTGGGTGAGACGCAGGTGCGCTGGACTCCGTACCATGAGCTATACACTGAGGGGAGGCTGCCGCAGATTGTAGCGGATGATCAGGAGATGTGGCTCTACAGGGGACCGCTGGTGTGCTTCTGGATAGTGGAGCACCACTATCCAGACCGGGTGCTCCGTCAGTTTCATTTTCCTCCACTCATCCCCGCAGATCCAGACGTCCCGAGATCTGTGATCATGAGGCTACACGGGTAAGTTGTGTTCTTTTTAGCATTTTTGTACTTAACATTAGTTCTTGTCTTTAAATTGCAACTAACATACGAATTACAGGATAACACACGGTAATCACTGGGATAGAGATTGGAGTGAGCATCACTCGGAGTACTACATCAAGGCGGGCAATATGAGTGCCAACTTATGGCAGATGCCGGAGATTGATGCGATGCAGTTCCAGGGAGATCCCCTATTGAGATATCAGGCTTGGTACCTGCGGGTCGGCATGGCTTCGGTGTATATAGAGGGAGATTACGGTGAGTTTCTTCGCGCACAGATATTCGAAGACGATGGTTATACCCCTACTGGACGAAAAGGTGCTCGCCAGGTAATGCATCTAAAACAACACATTTTTATGCGTTATGAACCTTTTATCATAACCTTTAGCATTTCTAACGTTTTTTTTTATAGCTGCTGTTAGCGCTTAAAGGTGCCGGGCGTTCAATTGTTTGTCTTGGAAAACGTGGCTACAGAGCGGTCGGGCACGCGATGTTGAACTTGGTTGCCCTATGCATTGCGGACCACGGCCAGGAGGCAAAGCTGGTCACCATGTTACGAGATGCCGGAGAGAATATTGATTGGCGCGCAGTACAGCCGGACGAGCCTGACGCGCCACCTGTTATGACCAGTGAGATGCCACCAGAGCCATCAGAGCAGCCAGAGTGGGATTATCATCGTTGGGTACTGCACATGGCCGGTTGGCACGCCTACCGTGACGAGCACGGGCGTCCAGTTCTTCCCCCGGTATGTGATTCTTTATTTTATTTATTCTTTTATTATAAGTAAAGATAGTTAAAATTTACTAAATTTTTGGTATCCTTGCAGGGTCCTGCATACATGCCGGCACAGCCTGAGCATCATGAGTCTCCAGAGATCCAGTCTGTGCAGGATGACAGGTTGAGTTTTAGCCTTACAGACTTTATTCCAGCTGATCAGTGGGATACAGCCGCCTTCCCGCCACCGCGTCAGCCGTATTCAGAGATGGCTCACGATTGGGAGGCCTCTGGTAGCCGGACTCAGTCTAAGTATGAGTCACAGTTTGTGACATCCATATTCCATACTCCCCCGCCACCGCCAGCTACCCACGTGGCATCGGATCCATGGGATACAGCACTTACGATGAGCAGGCAGGACAGCCTCGAGGATCATATTACACCAGCTCGTGCCGCGCAGGCAGGACAGGCTCAGTGGGAGGATTGGCATGAGCGCATATTCAGTAGAGAGAACAGGGGTAGACCACCTCACCGATTCTCCCCTTCGCAGTACGATGGATAGAGGGTATATTATATTATGTTTTAGTTTAGTTGTGCTATGTTATATTTTATTATGTTTTATTTTAGTTTTTTTTAGTTGTGCTATGTTATGTTTTATTATGGTAGTTTAGTTTAGTTTAGATTGGTAGTTTTAGTTTAGTTGTGCTATGTTATATTTTATTATGTTTTACTTTAGTTTTGTAGTTTATTTTTTTAGTGTAGTGTAGTCTCGTTATGTTTTATTATATTGTATTTTTTTAGTGTAGTTTATTTATGTTTCGTTATTTTTCATACAACAAAACGAAATAACATCCAAAAATGATCATACAACATCCAAAATAACATCCAGAATTCAACATCCGAGGTTGACGATCATACAACATACTATTTCAAGCTTAATATAAATAATATCTAGAAATAACATTCAAAATATAAAATACAAACTTAAT
Source organism: Carex parvula (assembly GCA_025461045.1). Classification (NCBI taxonomy): domain Eukaryota; kingdom Viridiplantae; phylum Streptophyta; class Magnoliopsida; order Poales; family Cyperaceae; genus Carex; species Carex parvula. The sequence continues at coordinate 148,340 of JAJGRW010000240.1, read as the reverse complement.
ATAAATTTCAAACGATCATACAACATACTATTTCGTCTTACCGGTCTTGAACGTATATGGAACAAAATCATCGTCCGAGATTGACGATGACGGCTCGGTAACAACAGACGACGTGCTAGCCTTAGTCTTAGCCTTACTCTTAGTCTTAGGCGTCTGTACATCATCTTTTTTTTTTCCCAATCCATAACCGTAGGGGTTTTCTACAAAATCATCATCAGATATGTCATTTCGTTTAAAATCATCAGCAGATAAGCACACATTTCCTAGCCCAAATTGGACAGTCATTTCTCTTCCTTCCGCAGCCCCAATTGCATTTCTTTTCCTCGCCCTTTCCTCGATTGTTACTGTCCATCCTCCTCGTCTACAATTTATTTGGAAAATAATAATAAAAAAACTGCAACATAATAAAATACATACAAATAAAGTTCATACAAACCTCAAAGTAAAAATTCTTCACAAAATAAAGTTAATTCCTACGACTCCTTCTAAAATTTAATCCCCTGAGTCAACCAGATCCCCATAATGATGTGCTCCTTCTATCTTGTTGCACTGTTTCGTCTTTTTTTTTTGACTCTCCACGCAGCTGGAGTTATAAGTTTAAAAAAAAAAAAAGAGATGACGAATTAAGAATTCGGAACGCAGATATTCCTAGCGTTCCGAATTAAGAATTCGGAACGCAGATATTCCTAGCGTTCCGAATTAAGAATTCGGAACGCAGATATTCCTAGCGTTCCGAATTCTTAATTCGGAACGCAAATATTCCTAGCGTTTTGGGTAAAAATAAAAATATTTTAAAAACCTGGTTATTTATATTAAAATATATTTTTTTTTGGGTAAAAATAAAAATCACGGCTATCTTGCACTACAAGAAATCAGATCTGATTTTTTTATTTGGAGATCTTAACCTACAATTTCTCACAATAAACAAACAAAATTGAACTAAAAAATTTCCGAAAAAGGCAACAATAGCAGTATAGGTCAGGGTGAAAAATTACCGAGCGGATAGTCGTAAAACCATATCCATATCTTTTTAATTTTCCGAATATGAATATGAATTGGATATCAGCTGGATATATATACGGATACAGATCAGATCGAATATTTATTAAAATAATATTAAAAAATACTAAAGTTCATAATATTTATCTAATTTTAATGGTGAATAACAATATTTTTTCATAATATATATTAAAATATATGATATATATCTACTATTCAGATACAGATAATTGAAATATAAAATTATATCAGTATCCATATCTACATGGATATTCGAATATCAAATATTCGCATCTAATATTTCAAATACGGATCGAATAACGGTATTATCCATACCATTTTCACCCCTAAGTATAGGTATAGCACACAAGCAACAAATAGCAGCTAGAAAACTTATTTAGCGCTCTAGCTACCGAAATTTTTTTAGTTACCAAAGCATAAAATTAAAATTAAATGAATACCACTCTTTGTGAGATTTTTCCAATCCTACCACCCACACGGACCCAGTTCGCGCACCAAAATGGGTTGGTGCGTGGACTGGATTGGCGCACCAACTGGTGCTCTAACTGAATTAGAGCACTAACTGTTCCGAAATTTTTATTGCTGATGCATTTCACCCCGTTTGAGCACTAATTTTGCATCAATTTTTGTGCGCTAACCCAGTTAGAGCACCAATTGGTGCACCAATTCAGTCCGCGCACCAATCCATTACGGTGCGCGAATTGGATCCGCGTGGATAGTAGAATTAAAAATATGCTGGATAGAGGGGTAATCATTTAAATTTTTTTTTTTTGTTAACTAAAAAAATTTCGGCAAGTTGCGCACCTTTGCTCCTAAAGTGGAAAAAACGTGCTGTGACGTGACTAACACGCCGTGACTTTGGTTTCGTGTCGTGCCGTACGGTGATCAAGTTAATTTTTCACGTGCCGTGTCGTGCCGTGACTAAAATGTCAAGAGGTAGTCACGGCACCCGAATGGTCACGTCGTGTCTAACGTGCCATGACCACACGTGACTCGCGTGACCATTTAATCATAATTTATGTTAGTTTATTCAAGATTCATCATTAAATTAATATTTAATGGTTCTAATTACACGTGACTCGTGTGACTACGTGACGTGCCGTGCTGTGACTAAATCTTTCAAGTGTCGTGCCAAAGTTTTAAAAAATGAGCACGGCATGCGAATAATCACGGCACGAAATACGCGAATCACGATACGTAACTGACACACGTGCCGTGCCGTTCCGTGTCATAAACATGCTTTTCCGTGACGGAGCCGGCTCGGCCGTGCCATTTTTCCCACTCTATTTGCCCCTGTACGGTCTATTCTTATAAATTTCTTCGCATTTTTGTGAGAAATGTGTTTCTAATAAGCGAGGACTGAGAAGGAGGCAACGAAGGCAGCGCCGCAGCGGTTAGCGTTGTCCTGCTCCGCTTAGAATAGCGGCCTCTCTCTTCTATTCCCTTCTTCCTCGTCTGGCGTAAATTTAAAATTGGAATTAGTGTCGTTATTCCGAGTAGTATTGGAATAGCGAGGGGGTCGCGGTTTCAGAAACCGAAGGCGTAGTTTGAGAAACGCATAACAAATTGCCGAGAAGGGTTTGTTGGGTTCTGACTTCTGAGACAAAATTGTATATCGTTTGGGGCATGTCCAGAAGGAAAACAAAGAGAGAGATTGATTAAAAGAAGGAAAATTACAAGAAAAGAATGACGCGATTAATCCCCTCCGAGAAATCAGTTGATTCTACTTGTGAGTTTTATATAATTTCAGTACTATATTACTTTTCCGTTTCTGTTACTTCTCAATTTCTGTTTCCATTCACATATCTTGAGCAACTTTATTTATCAGCGATTTCCAAGCAAAGAATTCTGATACCAAATCAGTATGGCGAGAAGCTGGTGGGAGTGTTAGATCAAGTTCAATCTGACAATCTCGTGATATTGTGCCATGGATTCCAAGCTTCTAAGGTTTATTTAATCCTCTTTCAAAATTCAGGGCCATCAAGTTCAGTATGACAATTTTTTAATGTTCTAAGCTTGATTGTGAAGCTTTCATGTAATTAAATTCTGGTAATTCAGGATGATAGCATATTAGTTAGCATTGCTGATGCACTGATAAAGGAAGAGATATGTGCTTTTCGTTTTGATTTTGCGGGAAATGGGTATTTTTTTTCTTTCCCTTTTTTATTTTCTCAAAGGTATTCCTAAGGAGAATTCATGTCTCCTAGTGTGTGAATTTGGCAATAACTTGTCAATTTTAATTTAGGGAAAGTGAAGGCATTTTTCAATATGGACATTACCATAGAGAAGTTGATGATCTGCGTGCTGTTGTTTCCTACTTTTCGAACCAGAAGTACAATATAATTGCAATTGTTGGACATAGCAAAGGTTTTGCTCTTATTATATTAACAAATTTTAGATATATCTTAGTGTTTCTTTGTTTATCTTTGATATGCACAAAAGGGATTAGTGAAGTGCCTCTTTGTTGGGTCTTGTGCCAGTTGGTACCAGTACAGGCACCAACTGATATGGCAAACCAGTTCATATATTCTGCCAACATCATGATTGAAGTAAAGTTTATATATAAATTTTCCGTTTCTTGAATTGCATCTAGCATACTACATTACATTTTTTAACATATTGGTATATTGTGGGATATTTTAGGAGGAAATGCAGCGCTCCTCTATGCTTCAAAGTACCATGATATTCCTTTAATCATAAATATGTCTGGACGGTTTGGATTAAATCATGGAATTCAAGGCCGTCTTGGTAAAGGGTTTATGCAAAGAATTACAAAACATGGTTTTATTGACGTCAAGGATAAATTCGGTATATCCTCTCCTCCTAATGAGTCAGGTTTTATATTTCTGTTTTAATAACAATATCATTGGAAATTGTTCAATTTGGTATTGTGCAGGTAATTTTGAATACCGAGTGACACATGATAGTTTAATGGATCGTCTCAACACCGACATGCATGCAGCTAGCTGTTCGATTCCCAAAGAGATCAGGTCAAAATATAATGCATTAACTCATGTTTGCAGACATGTGAATTGATTTCTGGTTGACAATGCTATTTTCATAATTCCTAATATTTTACTTGTTTTTTGTATTTGTCCATAGGGTATTAACAATCCATGGCTCTAAAGATCAAACTGTCCCGGTACAAGATGCTTATGAGTTTGCAAAACTCATACCGAATCACAAATTGCATGTAATTGAAGGTGCAAACCATCGTTACACGGAATATATAGAAAACTTGATAGTCCTTGTATTGCAATTTATAAAAGAAAGTCAGATTCCTTCACCTAAAGGGGAAAAAGAAAAGTTAATCTCAAGACTATGATCTTTGAGAAGACTACTGTTGGTAGTTAATGCATAAATTTATCTTTTCAATGATAAATTTCTTTTCTGCTTATCCCTTGAATGACAACTTTTTTTTTCTGAAAAAAAACTATATGAGAAAAGGCATTTAAGAATTTAAATTGAAACTTTTCTAAAATGAGAAAGATCAGGCTTTGAAAGTACGGCAAGGTGAAACTCTGGCCGGAGTTTTAAAGTCCGGCCAGTCTGGTCTCTGATACAAGTCTGAAGTGAGTACACGGTTGAAAAATCAAGTTTGAAAATGGAGACTGCAGTTTGAAAGTTTTGTCCTTCTTTGTTTTTTATTTTATTTTATCAATTTCAATTATCAATTTTTTTTTTTTTTCTCAAACACCAAATTTCACCTTGATATGAATTGAATTATGTCAGAATATTGGGTTTTAATTTTCTACCCGTTTTCTAATTATGCCTCCCCTATTAAGCTTATGTATTGTACATGTTTGATAGGGGAAAGAAAATTCTCTTTTTTCTTCAAATTTCTTAGGAAAAGGGAACAAAAAATAATAGAAAGATTGTATTATTTTTTTTTTTCTTGGCAAGAAAAGATACGGGTCAAAAGACTATTGTGTAAATTTCTGAAATCCTGTTCTCAAAAAACACACACAAACACTCAAAAGTGTAAATATCATCCTTTGAGGGGATCCGAATCTGCTGAAATCCGAGATCGGTTACTGTTCACTATGAAATCCCTGTAATTTGAATCCAGCCATCGAACTGTTATGAGATCTGTGCAAGGAAAAACTAGCTGTTTCGAGATGCATTTTCGAAAAAAATTCAATGGCTGGATTCGGATTGCAGAAATTTCAGCTGATTTATTTCCCCTTCGAGGACATGTCTCAGGTCAAGAATGCATAGGCTTCAATTAGCTCATCTAAATTTAATCATTTAATTTTTCTATTTGTCTAAATTTTAGTTTCTATATATTTCTCGTCGAATATTAGAACAGGAACTATTTTGTCTAGCAATCAATCTAATTTGTTAGTATTCTAATTTTGTTAAGAATTATCTTGCAATTACCACCATTGGATTGTTTGATCCGTATCAAATTCGTGTGCACTTGATTAATCAATCGTAACAAAGTTTATCCAAATCAATTTTAAAATATTGCATTCGTTGGAAACGTAGATTGCTTATCTATTCACCTTTTGGGATGAATATTTTTATCACAGTTCCGACACCTATCAATCATCACAATCAATGTTTTAAATAGCGTTTATAGCGTCATAACGGAAAGGCTACAAAAAAGCTATAGCGAATAGCGTAGCTATAGCGGAAGCTATTCCAAATAGCATTTTTTTTTTTTACAAAAATTATATTATATATTTGTACTATATATTAACATTATCTAAAGTTTCATAGAACAATAAATAACACCAAATTAATTAAGAAATTATAATATTCATATTGAACTAGTACAAAAGTCCATGGTTCAAAATATCCATAATAATATCATAAACTATCAATCTTTTTCTATACAAAGTATCTTAAGCATCATGATTCATTCTATTTTTTTTTTTCTATACAAAATAAATTTTATGAATCTTTATTTAAGCCCATATAAATTGTCTAAAAAAGCCCAATATGCATAGCGCGCAAATAGCGCGCTACACGCTATGCGCTATAGCAGACCGTTATTACCGCTATAGCGGCCGTAGCGCAATTAGCGTATTTTCATGCCATAGCTTAAGCGTTTAGGGTCCAAAAATGCTATAGCGGCGCTATAGCGCGCTATTTAGAACACTGATCACAATTGATGATACTATACAAACTAATAAAATTTAATGTATAATAGATTTGATTTGAATTTTCAACTGTTTAAATTTAATAAATTGTTAATGCTTTATCAAATATTACTTAAAAAGTATAAAATTTAATTGTGAAATTATTTATATGTTCAATAATATATCCCACACGGAACATACAGTAAAATCGTAAAATTGTTGTACAGTTTAATACAATATTTTTGTTGTTATATATTGTGAGAATTTGGGTGGTTGTTTTGAAACTGCCCAAATTCTGGACGGTAGGGGTATTTTTTAAATGAAAATTTGAGGGCATTTGTGTAAGTTTTTATTTAATTGTGGATATGAATAAAAAATTTGAGTCTTTTTGTGAACTCAATTCTAAAATCTATTTGACTGATTACAAATGACGAATCTAAACCGTTGAAAGTCAACCTTAAGAGTGATGCGTCTAACATGCAAAAAATTTAAACTTTCAAATTAATTTAGTATAAAGTCAAGCGGTCAAAATTAGAAGGTTCATAAATTAATTTATTCATTTTTTGAACATTTTTTTACCATTTGACTCGATACAAAATTAATTCAAAATTTTAGAATTTTTGTATGTAGACTCATCACTCGTAAAGTAGATGAATTTCAACGGTTTATATTTGTTATTTAAAGTCAATCCAATAAATTTTAAAATTGAATCTAAAAAAGACTAGAAATTCTACTCGCGGTTATGTATCAAGACCTAATTTCCACGCCTGATGTCATTTTTTTTGTTTTGATCCGAGTTCGAGTTTCCAACCCCAACCCAGCCCGGAATTCACATCACCTCAGGTTACCTGACTCAAGCAAATTACGATCGGACGGCCCATTTAATATGACACGAATCTCAAAACAGACCCCCTACGGTCTCAATAGGCACCGGATTGAATTTGGTCCAAATAGAATTAATCTGGGCCGGCCGTTGTAATTTGCTTGAGTCAGGTACCTGGGAGGATATCTGTCCCCCAGCCCGACTAGCTTGGTTTATTTCCATAGGGATTTCATTTCTATGTGTCTATTTTTCTATAATAGTCCGTGCAACAAGTTCATTCAAAATGAGTTGCTGATATGTACCAGGGAAGCTGTATACTCTTCTACAGAGAGATGGAAACAGAAAGTTTAGAGAACGTGGACTGAATAATGAATTCATATTTAACTCAAATTTTGAGTTTAGATCCGGATCGTCCGATCTGCTTTGGCACGAATATTAAAGAGGCCAGTGCATTGGACCGGATTGGCCCGAAAAATCTGATCGGACGGTGTAGATCTAAAGTCAAAATTTAAGTTACTTGAGAGGATCCGGACTAGAACAAAATCCTCGCCATTTCTAGAATCTAGGGTACCTCTTTTTAGCTCGATATTTTTGTGGCGACCAATCCAACATCTCTCTGTTGCTCCTAAAACCCTAATCGCGATTCTTTTCTCCTCTCAGGTTTGTTTCTCTTTTCAATCCCCGTTTGTTTTTGAAACCTCAAAATCCGTTGCAAATGTAGAAGGTTGCATCATCTATGTCGCAAGTTTAATTTTGTTAAATTGAGAAAAAATAACTATAATCAATTAATTCTCACCTTAGATTTGTTTCTTCTCTGTTTGTTCCTTCTCTTCTCCCGATTCAGAAATCGGTGATATGAAATTGTAAACCAATATTCGTAGCCGGTCCTTTGTTTAATTTGTCGTGGTTCTTTTCAATATTTTCACCGTGGGGAAATTTTGGTACGATCTTTCCTCTGCCTTTCAGATCTGAAAAGAACCCCTCTTTGCTAATGGCTTGGCTTGTTGTTAACAAAATTCTTACATTGTTGTTCTCCTTTGGACCAATTTACGAGTATTTCCCTCCTTTTTTGAATTTGCCCCCCTTTTCAAACCCCTCTTGGCTCCTGTGCATTCAGTTGCCTTAGGTACAATTTAAAAGATGCCACCGCGCAAGAGAGGAAGGAAGACAGCAGTATCTAAACCAGAACCTGCTGAACAGGTTAAGACTGAACCCGAGCCTGAACTGGTTGTTCAGGTAGAACCTGAACCCGAACCCGAACCAATAGAAAAAGAACCAAAAGTTGATTTAAACACTACTGAAAATAATGAAATGGAGGAGGAGGAGGAGGTTGAGGAGGAAGAAGAAGTAGAGTATGAAGAGGTAGAAGAAGAGGTAGAATATGAAGAGGTGGAAGAAGAAGAGGAAGAAGAAGAGGAGGAGGAGGAGGAGGAGGAGATAGAGGAAGAACAGGAAGAAAAGAAAGCAACAAAGGAGGGGAAAGACACAGATGAGGAGAAAGAAGCAAAGGGGGAGAATGACAATGAGGAGAAAATTCAAGCCGAGCTTCTATCGAAACCTCCTCAGGGATCAGAGATTTATATTGGTGGCATACCTACTAATGCAACGGAAGAAGAACTCAAGGGGTTTTGTGAAGCTTCTGGAGAAGTTGTAGAGGTTAGTTTCCCAATTTGGTTTGTTATTCCTTTACTGTGGTTGTTTCAAAATTTTGGATATTACCAGTTATAACTGCATTATACTGGTAATGATAATAATGGTGGATGTTTGTTAGCTTTGGCAAATTCTATTGTAAAGGATGCTGAGAATGTATTAGATTGGTACTGGTTTTTATTTGAACTCTTTATTCCTTTTAAGTGGTTTCTGTGAATTAATTTTACGGAAACCGAGCTTGTGGTAGTACTTTTGGTGGAATTTAATTTTTGTATGTGCTCATTACTATTTATGGTGTGGAGGTTGATTTTGAGAAGCTACTGTTTCAGGTCAGGATGGTGAGAGAGAACAACTCATCAGAGAATAAAGGATATGCATTTGTCTCCTTTAGAACAATGGACATAGCATCTAAGGCTATTAAAGAGTTGCATAATTCTGAATTTAAGGTACGCATATATGCCCTTTTTTTAAGTATGTTTATTACCGACAACATTTTTCCAACATCTTTGCCTCGGTAAATTCCTTGTTGCTTCATTCTTTATATTAATTGTGATAAGCTGCAATTGAATTCTATAGCTTTGTCAATAAGTACATTTTATGATTTAACTGACAACTCAAAAAAATAAGTATATCGTTTGACCATAAAGTGTGTCCTCAAAGCATATTCTTTTTTAAAACGGAGCTTGAGGAGAAAATTTATGCGTACTTTTTTTTTCAATTTCTTTTAACAGGGAAAAAAGGTGAGATGTTCAGTGTCCCAGTCAAAAAATAGAATATTCATAGGGAATATACCAAGAAAATGGGAGGAGTCTGACTTGAAGAATGCCGTCACCCAAGTGGGTCCTGGTGTACTTCGTGTTGACTTAATGAAGGTATAATTCTATTTCAATGCTATCAGTTAGAACAAATAAAGCTATCAGTTGGAAAAATGTACCTCGTGTTGACTTAAGGAAATAATACCTTTATCCTTAGAACACATAAAGCTATCAGTTCTATCCTTATGCCCCCTACATTTTTCCAAAAGGACTCCAAATTACCTCTTCTAATTCGCGTCTGAAACTTGGAGGGGCAGTTGGCATTTAAAATGTCTTCAATTACGGTTTTCGATTTTATGTGATTTGATATTTTTTTACTTCTTTGCATTTAACAGGATTCAGCAACGGGCCGTAGCAGGGGATTCGGATTTGTGGAGTATTACAATCATGCTTGTGCTGATTATGCACTAAAGAAGCTGTCAAAACCTGATTTCAAGCTCGATACAAATTCACCAACCATCAGCTGGGCGGACCCCAGGGGCTCCACCGAACCTGGCACTAAATCTCAGGTGGGTTGGTGTGTTTTTTAGTGTCTTTTGTGATTATATTTATTAAAATTGGATTTGGAGGATTTACTACATGGGTTAAAACATGCAATAGCGGTCTTCTCTGAATTTTTTTTTTCTTCATGCGCATCCTACTTTTTCAATGCCTCTGATATATTCAAACCCTTGTCGTTTGAGTTCTGTTATTTCAGGTGAAGGCGGTGTATGTGAAAAATTTACCAAAAGACGTGACAGATAAGCAGATAAGGGAACTATTTGAGAGGCATGGGGAGATAGAAAAGGTGGTGCTTCCTCCGCCTAAAGCAGGGCATGAGAAGAGATATGCCTTTGTTCACTTTAGGGAGCGTGCCAGTGCCATGAAAGCTCTCCAAAATACTGAGCGTTATGAACTCGATGGTATTGTCTAATTTATTATAACACTAGTTATGTTCAAGAGCTATATCATTCACAACTGTACAAAAACATAGGAATACCATGTTTTATAGAGTAAATCTTTTTAAAAAACTTAAAAAGGTTTGTTGCATGTGACGTTCTCATGTTTTACAGGGAATGTGCCATATTATGTCCCTCTTTGTTTTCTTGGGGTCTACATGAAGTTATCTTAGTTCTAGAATATTGATACTTAAATTGCTTTCAGGCCCTGTACCTGTGTATGCTCATGAAAAGTTGATCTCAAAATTCAATTGCTAGATTAACTGATGCACGCTATACTGGAGAATTGCAAACTGCCGAAGACCATGTTTTCAAATGATGGCCTTGAATGTTTTAAAGAACAGCCCATGCCCCTTCGATTAATACAAGAAGATGTATATTATTATGAGATATGTTATCTGGGCTGTTCTATAAAACGAACACTGTGATTTGAATGCATGGTCCTTCATATTTTTGCAGTTTCTCCAATAGAGTTTAGCATTATCAATTTAGTAAATCTTGGATTTACATGCATATTTTTTTCCTGTGCTAGTTAGTAAATAACCCAAGACTCTGTTTGGAACAAAAAAAAATTCCTCGATTTTCAACATGTTTATATATTTATTAAGTTTCATAACCTCTTCTGCTGATATTTGTTATCCCCAACTTTATCCAAAACAGGAGAAGTGCTGGAATGTTCCTTGGCAAAGCCACAGACAGATAAGAAGCATGAAGTCGGTCACACTACACACCGGGGCCCGCCAATTGCGATGCCCAATTATTCATCCCGGTCTGGCTATGGCATGGCCTATGGTTCTGTACCTCCTGCTTATTTGCCTCCGGTACTCTTCTCTCATGTTTTTGGGAAATCACAAGGGATAATATTGACAACAAAATTATTTTGATAACCAACATTCAAATTTCAAGTTTGGGAATTTAAAAGCTAAAGTTACAGATTTGTTTTTTATCATTCAGATATACCTTGTATCAAATTGTTCATTGTTATTGCCAAATTTTTAAATTTCTATTTGGAGTAGGTGGACTACAACTTGCATCATTCCCATCATTCCATAGGCAAGGACAGTTAATTGTTGGGTATATTTGTAGATAAGGTAAAATATTAAGTACACGTTGTTCTTAAATATATTGGATTTGTTTGATATAATACAGCAAATGATGGCTCCTCCTGGTATGGCAATGGTGCCTATGGTATTACCTGATGGCCGTCTTGGCTATGTCATGTGAGTTCTCTTTTATCTCTTACTTTTAATAAAAAAAAAATCTACATTAAAATCTATTTACTTTTCTTGATAGGCAATGGTAGGGTTTGTCTGCAATGCTTTCTAAAATTAGCCCAGTATTTCATCAATAAAGCAAATTAGATCCCAATCTAGCATCAAATGGGCAATTAAATCTCATTTTAAGTATGATTTGATGTCCCTGATTCAGCCCTAACATGCCTCATTTGGCTATGCAAAATTATCCCAAAACTGTCGAATCTGTCGATAAAAAAATAAGAAAAAGAGAAAATGCTCAATAATTTAATAAATGTTTTGTGGTTGCAGGCAGCAGCCAGCAGTGGGCTCAACCCACAACAGAGGCAATAACAGAGGTGGGTCCCGAGGATCAGGTGGGGTCAGGAGAGGAAGCGACAATAACCGTGGAGGAGGCAAGAGATTTCGGCATTTTTAATTTTTCTTTCTTTTCTTTCGGACTGTATTTTGTATTTTGTTGTGCATCTTATTGCCGTTGTAGAACTTGAGCTAGAATGTCATTTCATGTTTATCCATATTCTAAAATATATGTTGCAGTTATGTGTAATTTAGTTGTAGGATCCTGAATATTTATCTGTGGCTTGTGTTTCTAACTTCAACCCTTTAATTATTTGTCAAAAAGTTATGCTCATGAAAAATGATATAATTATTTGCTTTTTGTAAATTTTATGTTGCATTTTTTTTTACCTGTTTAATTAAAGAATACAATATCCTGAATGGCATAAAAAACATTAAAAACCTCACTGGTACCTACACCTAGGTACCAGCACACCTAGTTTTCATGTTGCATTAATCGATTCTTATCTTGCGGCATCCAAATCATTTTCCTTGAACCAAAATGTTCAGACACGAGATCAATTTGGGTCCGATGCCCATTGGACTCAAAGTGAGTTCGATGGGTTCGATGACCGTCCAATCTGCTTTAAGATTTGCGCCTGCAATTTTTGCGTTGCTTTAAAATTTGTGCACGCGAATTTTAAAGCAGGTCGGACGGTCCCGAAACCCATCGGACCCAACCTGCTCTCTTCGGACACCGGTACATGTTTTCTAACATGTAGATATGAACCCTCGATGTACCGATAAAACATGCTGCAGCAACAGGATGCATAGTAGAAACAAGTAAGATTGTAAGGTACATTTATCTCTTAATCAGGAATTCATATCCTGAGACAAATTTTCAGGTTTGTGCATAGTCGGCTGCATCAATCATTGTATAATCAACAGAGTTGAAATTTATCATTTTCTTCTTTATGCTTCTTATAAAAATTAAATATATGTATTTTCGTAGAGAAGTAATGTCCTTTATCATCTATTTCAAATCTAAGAGTTCTAAATAATATATTCCTTCTCAACTCCACAGCTGTTGAAGTACTATTTTAGCTGTACCGCCTTATTAAGGTTACCAAATTCTACGGCGAATCTAACACTTCTCCTTTCATTTTAGCTTGTCAAGACTTTTGTGATGTAAAATTTTGACGGTTCATATTTCCTTCTGGTTAATATCTCTATCTAAAATTCTAAATGCACAATGGTCCATTATGCGGAGAGCAGTGTTGGCTACATGCAGCTTATGAATCATATGTAAACATTATAGTCTGTGCGCTGCATGAAGCCAAAAATACTCTATTAATATTAAAATATTTACCTCATTATGCGTTCACATCTGCTTTAGTCAATCAAAAAACACAAATATCTTGTCACGGTTCAGATTTAGAGGCGTACCATATCCAAATATATATGGAAACGAAAATGACGGTTCCATTTGTTTCCTACTTTATCTACTTGCAAATCAAATTATTCCTTCATTTAATAAGAGTTTTGTTTTGATCAAAAACTCAAATGTAATCAACATGACTCACTGCATTGTGGGTCCCATTTCATATAAAGTCCAATCCATTTCAGACTTCTTTTGCAACCGACCAAATGAATTATCATCTCTTTAAAAGAAAACCTTGTGCTGGGGGAAGTTTATATTGTACACTATAAAAAAGTTGGAATTTCAAAAAAAAAAAAAATAGCTAAACTATTTTGACGACTGTAAAAAATAATTTTTAGAGCATCTACATCTATGGTATTATGAGAGTTTCTAATCTGATGTGGCAATTTCTAATTCAGTTTTAGAGATGTGAGAGAGTTTCTTATTTAGAAACTATGCAGGAAAGTTTCTTATTAAGAAATTGTTTATAAACTCCATGCTGGCTAAATAATTGGCTCAAATTATTTTCCCTTTATAATTTATTGCTAACGTGGCTTAATAGAAATTCTAAATTAATTTCAGGATGTGAGAATTATAAATTATAGAGACTTTAATTTCTAAGAAATAGTTAACAGTTATTTAGAAACTCATTTGAGTTGCTGGAATGTAGATACTCTTAATATGAAGTTTGATATGCGAAATACAACTTATATCAAATTTATATCATGCATATGAAAAATGATAAAAACTAATGCAGCTTTTATCATTCATTAAACAACTTAAAAATTTTACAATGATCTACATTTTGTGGCGTTTGATTGAACATCGAATGATATTTAAATTGCATTAAATTTGATACATGACCAATTAATAAATCCAATAATGTCTCTATTATTATTTTTTAATCTGCATTAGTTTGAAAAATCTTGTCAATATTGTCAATTCAATCCACCATTAATTGATCCCATCACTTCAAATATTAACATCATTAATAGTTTTGCTCCAAATTCTCACCCTCCAAATAATTATTGAAAATTTCAGTTCAAAATAATTATTGAAAATTATCTCGTATTTTTCGACTGAAGTTAAACTGCATATAAATTAATAATTTAAAATTTTGGGAATTAATATTCCAAAAAAAAAAAAATTTCTCAAGTATCCTGCTATTATGTTACCATCAGTGTCTACTAGGAAATAATAAAAAAACTAATATATATTTTTTCTTTCAAAAAAAAATAATGTCGCCTTTGTTTATAATAAATAGGTGGTATAATGATCGTATGAATTATGAGTTAGCCATTTCGTTAGGCTTTTTTTGGATAAAAAAAAAAGAAAAACTATTAATTTAAGAAAAACCATTTTTGTATAAAATTTTCATCTACACCTAGGGGTGTCAATGGGTACAGTATGGGTCGGGTGGAAGCATTTTCATACCCGTACTCATTACAAATTGTTCTTATCCGTACCCTACTCTTACCTGCTACAAACTATCTTACCCGTACCCTACCCTTACCCGTTATAGTGGACGGATAACAAAACGGTAGCGGGTAAATAACAGTTGATACTAATATAATAATTATTTTTATTGTTTATTAAATAATACATTAAAACATATATATTTATTTTGACACATGTATAGTACTTTATTGAAAAAAAATTCTATCATGCTAAGTGCAAGTAAACCCATTAAAGTACTCTTTCAATGCTTATTAATATATATACTATATATAATTTTTTTTATAATTATCCAATCAGGTAACGGGTACGAAATAGGCTTTACCCGTACACTTACCGTTTAGATAACGAAAAAAATATTTACCAGTACCGTACCCGATAAGTTTACAAAAAATAAATCTTTTCCATACCCGTCTTATCGGATACGGTACTACATTTTTAAGAATAACCTCTTGAATTATAAACTAATCAGAAATTTATAGATATGTTTGCATCTGCTTTTTTTTTTTTTTTTTTTATCAATGTCCATGTTACACTACTAAACAAAAACAGCTGAACAGTTTGATTAGTGGTCTGACAGATATGACGCAGGTTTTTATGTTTTTTTCGACTTTATAATTTACATTTCTATATTTGAAATGAATTGAAATGGGTTGAGACTTTATAATATATATCCAACATA
The DNA here is from genome assembly GCA_025461045.1 of Carex parvula. Classification (NCBI taxonomy): domain Eukaryota; kingdom Viridiplantae; phylum Streptophyta; class Magnoliopsida; order Poales; family Cyperaceae; genus Carex; species Carex parvula. The sequence continues at coordinate 132,924 of JAJGRW010000240.1, read as the reverse complement.
CTGAAAACTAGAAGGCCTCTGTTTGGTGCCCAAATTGTATTCTTCTCTTCGAATTCATATCACCGACGGTACCGTAATAGGGAATCTTTTACAATTAATTGATCTGGACTGTTCTTTTTAACTTGGCACGAATCTCAAATCCCAATAATACTGCCCCCTCAGTCAGCCCGAATCTTAAACCGGCTGAGAGTTAATCTCAACCGTAAATAGCTAATTGTAAAAGGGAATCTTTTACGGTACCGTCGAGGATATGGACTCTCTTCCCCTAGAAAAACGTGGCAGTTGATTCCCCTATGAACAGCATGGAAAGCATCATCCCCCCCTTCGAATGAAAATAATCCCTTTCTTTCTAGTAAAATTAGAAATAAAAGAAAAGAAAAGAAATAGAGAGAGAGAGAGAGAGAGAGATTACTACGCCATCTTCTCTAACACCCTCCTAGAATCGCGTGCTATACAAATCATCGAAATTCTCTTTCAGTTGGAGATTTTCTTTTCCAAAAATATTTTGTCAGAAAGATACAGGTTTGATCTTTCATTTTCATAGAAGCCCCCAAAATAGAAGTGGATAGAGCAGAGAACCAATTTTCACTTGAAGCCCAAGCAAGAGATCGAATGAGCAAACCTGAAGTGGAAGAAACAGAGAGGATCCGGGAGAGAGATGGCGCAAATCGTGCTGCTGATGCGACGAGGTCCAATTGGAAAGGTGGTAAGTTGCACAAGTTCGAGAGAGATATGGTGGCCGGAGCTGTGATGGGAGGTGCGGTGCACACAGTGGTGGCGCCTATCGAAAGGGTAAAGCTCTTGCTTCAGACCCAAGAAGGGAACCCGGCGCTTCTCTCAGCCTCTGGCAATGGGGTCCACAGGAAGAGATTCAAGGGCTTTGTGGATTGTGTTGGGAGAACTGTCAGAGAAGAAGGGTTTATCTCTCTCTGGCGTGGCAATGGAACTGGGGTTTTGAGGTACTACCCCTCCGTCGCGCTCAATTTCTCGTTAAAGGTACAAGCATTCTTTCCTTTCTTGTGTGTCATTTCTTGATTTTTTTCTTTTTTTTGATAGTTTTATTATTTGGAAAGAGTTCTGTAAATGCAATTAGATGCCAGCATTGCTACTAGACTCCTTTAAGGAGATTTTGCTTATGAAAAATGACAAATCTTGTTTATATGTACTTCCAATTTTGAAACACTTTTTGATTCCAAATCTCAAATAATTAGTTTAGGTTATTGAATTTCTTAGCTAATGTGGGAAATGGGTCTGATATAAGATATGGAATTTGAGGGAACAAAATTTCAACTTTTGTTTCTTCTCTATAATTGAATTTTGTAATTGGGGTTTCATACTATGAATCATTGAGATTAACAATTGTATATTCTAAATTAATGAAAAAGATAAGTAATAGATGCTCCATCAACAAATAGATACAACTGGTTGACTTCTGTTGATTGAAAAAACAAATCTAGAGAAGATGTATGTCAATTGGCCTTAAAAAGAAAAGAAAAAAAGTAGAAATGGAGTAAGCAAATCAAACTTTGACACGGCATGCAAATGCCGCCAAATATAATCATTGGTCTTTACTTCCGGCCTTTTATTGGAATAAATTAATGCACTAATTTATGTAAAATGGATAGAAAAATTGTCGTATTCACCTATTTAAAGGAAAATATTGTCGTATGTGCCAGTTGTTCCACGTGATTGGTACTGGTAATGTTACTACTGTTAAGCTTACAAGTGCAAACTAACATGGTACACAATGTAATTTTTGTACTTTTTCTTCGACCATTAAATACAAATTCCAAAAATATTGCTACAAGAATATGATGCGCACCCACTAATCCAGGAAATCTCATAATAATGGTGTGGTTTTGGGTTTTTTTATTGAAGAAATTGGGGAAGTTCATGTTAGATATTTACCATGTTTCAGAAGAGACATGTAAGATATTTCTATTTCTGCATTCAGTTCATCTCAAAATCTAAGTGGTAGCTGAGTCATCATTTATCATTTTTTCTATTTCCGCATGTGCTGATAACATAATTATTTTGTACCAGGATTTGTATCGGTCGATTCTAAGAGGTAGTGAAAAATCAGAAAGATACGGCCAATGGACATCAATTGCAGCAACAAACTTCATAGCAGGTGCAGGTGCCGGTTGCACAACGCTCGTGATAATATACCCATTAGACATAGCCCATACCCGTTTAGCTGCTGACGTAGGTAATACTGGGTCCCGCCAGTTCAAAGGCATAACTCACTTTCTCCAAACCATCTACCGAAAGGACGGTATCCAAGGCGTGTATCAGGGCCTACCGGCCTCGCTACACGGTATGGTGGTGCACCGTGGTTTATATTTCGGTGGCTTTGACACTGTTAAAGATACAGTTATGCCTGAGGAGTCGCCTCTTTGGCAGAGGTGGGCTGCAGCTCAAGTGGTCACTTCTACTGCCGGCTTGGTATCTTATCCTCTTGATACAGTACGAAGGAGGATGATGATGCAGTCTGGATTGGAGACTCCATTTTATACCGGTACACTGGATTGCTGGAGAAAGATCTATAAGAGGGAAGGCATTGGTTCATTTTACCGTGGCGCAATGTCAAACATGTTTAGGAGCACTGGTGCTGCTGCTATTTTGGTGTTATATGATGAGGTGAAGAAGTTTATGAATTGGGGCGGGTTGTGATAGATCACAAAAGAGCCTCAGACTTGGATCCTCTGATGATCAATTGTAAAAATAAAAGTTTAGCCACGGTTTTATTGTGGTTACCCAAACAGGGAAAGGGGCTTAAATTCTCTGACTTGCAGCAACAGTTGATTAGAGTTTCAAAAGAGTTGGTAGGTTTTAGAGAGGCAATAGAAAAGGTATAGAAACTTGATCATTTTGTGACCGAGAAATTTAAACAATTTTTGTATTAGAAGAAGCCTTCAGAAATACAGAAGCAAAATGTGATTTTTGTGATTTTGAATTTGGTTTCAATTGAAGTTGGAGTCTGTATCCTCCCCGGTGCTGAGGTGCAATTTATAGAAATGGACGGCCCATATTAATCCCGGCCGGGTCAAACTCAAACTCAAACCAGTGTCTATAGAAATTATAGGGGGTCTGCTTTGAGATTCGTGCCAAGTTAAAAGAACGGTCTGGATTTATAAATTGCACCTCAGGTACCGGGGGGTCCGAATTCTTGTAGTTGTGCCCTCTTTATCCGCAGCGTTTAGAATTCGCAAACACCTCTGTTTGATTTGATCAGAAGTTCATTTTGTTTAAGTTTTCTAAACCTTAAGAAAAACTTGATGCTGCCACATGAGGCCCAATAATATGAAAACATCGACTTAGCACTTAAGGGCTCAAAGAAAGATATTTCGCACCAAGTGAATACTAAGCACCTGTTATCAATAAATTAGGTTCAGATACCTGAAATTTCAAGCAAAGCGCAAATCTACGAACATTGCAAGGTAAAATCGAATCCCATTAAACCACAGTTCAAAGTCCCAAGTATCATGCAGATTCAACTGTACAAAATGGTTTTACAACGCGACGTCCTGAATATTTAACTATTGTTGGCTAATATGACGATCATATAAATAACATGTCCAAAATAACGACCTTAAAATAACATGCCCATCACAAGTATATAACTTTTAAACCGGAAACAAAACTTTTTTGAACAAAATAGTTCATAGCAGAACATATAGCAAGAGCCGAGATGAGCCCAAAAAAACTCAATAGAAGGGCACACCAAAAGTGCTTTCCATACCCCTCGCCCCCACAAACCAATCATGACCCCGAAAAGAAAAAAAATAATCTAACCGACTGGCAAATACTATAGCAGTACTAGTAACTAGACAAACAGCAGAGTTATCCCCTACAGCACAGATAATAAATCCAACACAGCCACACGCCAACAAATACAAGCACTCTTTGATCCCAGTGCTCTTAAAGCTTTCATGAATACTCAACAAATAATCTCTCCCCTTCCATCTCTTACTGTTGCTTGCATTCAGCTGGCCGCTCCACCTGACCATCAGGACCCACAACACCTGCCCCACCCTTCTGTTTTATTTCCAAAAAGACAATATATCTTAGTTAATATAACAAGAAGGACAACACACTACACTAAGATTGACATGATTATTATACCAAGACCTTCTTGCGGGATGATTTGGGCTTTTCATCTTCATCCTCTTCGTCATCATCCTCGTCATCGTCCTCATCATCCTCGTCATCGTCCTCATCATCCTCCTCGTCATCATCATCATCCTCATCGACAAGGGCCTCAAACTCATCATCCTGTACAGCCTCTCCAGTGTACCAGGATACTGCATGGGGAATAATCTTGTCTCTTATTGTTGACCTGTTATTAGGGGGGGGAAATGTCACTTTACAAAACCATACTATGAGAATAAAGGATGATACAATTTTTTTTTATGATACAAGATGCAATGCAATTTACCCAATGTCATAATCCTGCTCCATCTGGTTCTGCAGCTGCTCAGCCTATTATAAACAAGAAAAAAAAGGAGGGGAAGGTGAGAATAAATACCATACAACAAATGGAAGTAATAAGATAACAAAATTAATTAAAAATATCATACAGTGTCCTCATCAATTTCTTCTTCGTCTTCAGGGACCTGAGGAGGGTTGAAGAAGTTGAAGAAGCTCTCACAATCTTCGGTTTTTGTAATCGGCTTGGCGTTCTTAGAACCCTTCTTTGGCTTCTTCTTCAGAATTTTTTGGGTCAGGCATTTTCCTGGATACCACTCTATCTCAGTCCTACAATCCAAAAAAAATAAAAATAAAAACAGAACTATCATTAAAATACACTGCATCATGAAAGTAACCAACTGCTGGTCTCAATATAATCTTCTCTTTTATTCTTTCCCTTTGTTAGCTATTTGAAAACTAAATGCAGTGAGCAAATACACAAAATAATTCACCAATTGCAACTAATTAATTCATTCATAAATATTGTACGGAACGTGTGTGTGGAGAGAGAGAGAGAGGGACTAACCCAATGGCTTTCTCAAGGATGGGTTCATCTTCATCGATCATGTGATAGGTTTTGGTGAGAACTGTGTTCTTGAAGAAAGGATTGGCATCGAAATAGAATTCAAGTTTGAATCCCTTGGGATTGTCAATTCTGAACCATTTTATATCCTTCAAAAATTTCAAGGCCGGCTCGTCCCTCTCTTGAATCTGACCAACAAAAGTTAAGCATGTAAGAGTTAAGCATTTAAGTGGAAATAGCAAAGAGAAATTACGCTGAAAATCAACATTGCAAGCTGAATTTTCAGCCCGCAAATAATATTATGATATGTTAATCATATCAAAAGATGTGGATCGAACTAAACAACTGACGTCGAACGCATTTATACTAAAAAAATGGAACAAGAAAAAATGACTACCCTTACCTCTTCAACGAGTACTTCATTATTCTTCATAGCAGTGAGCCAGAAATTAGGTACTCCATTCTCAGTAGTTGGTACCACAGCTGCTTTATCATCAGCCAGAGTTTCCTCTGTGCTTTCCTTAGGAGCACCTTCAACTTCAATCTCCCCATTCACAATTTGATATCTCTGCCCATTGAGGAGAAACAAATTAATTAGCTCATGTTCTATGAACTCACTCCTGTGTTATACATCTATAGTAGCAATGAAAGACAAACAGCCTTTATTATAAACATGTTTTGAATAAATCATGACAGAAAAAAATACACCATGTGAGACCTAACAATTGTGAGCCAAAATAAAATTGTTGAAAGTCCTACGCATGAAAAGATTATACATCACATGCATATGTTTATACTGAAGCTCATTCGTGCGACAAATAACACCAACTTGTTCAAAAATAAACTAACAATAGAAAGATATTTGGAAATGGTCAAAAAGCACAAACATTATATAAAGTCATAATATAGTTAAGATATCTGTGTTCATCATTTTAATTGGCTTCTGAAGATGGTAGTGATATTATAAACAGATTACAGGAGGATTTCTAAACAAACTTGATGATCTCCTAAAGATGATGATAATTATAAACAGGTCAGATGAGGAATTTCTAAAAAATATTTTGTGATAAGAAAAGATGTACAACATCCACCATAAGAGTAAACATTTGGAATCGTCATTTTAATTATCTCCTAAAGATGGTTGTGATAATAATCACAGGAGGAATTTCTGAAAAAATTTAAATCTCTCCTAAAGATGGTAGTGATAATGATCACAGGAGGAATTTCTGAAAAAAATTTAAATATCTCTTAAACATGCTAGTGGTTATTATCACAGGAGGAGTTTCTAAAAAAAAGAATTAGCGATAATAAATGAAGTAAGACATTCACCTTAGAGTAAAGGGGTTCATAGAACTTCTGGTACTTGGCCTCAAGAGCTGCCCTTTCTTCAAAAAATTTGGCCTCTAACTCGTCATGTTCACTCTGTAAAAAAAAACAAATTGCTTATGTGAGAACTTGACAAATCTACATTTATAAAAAAATCCTTTTCACTTTCTCCCTTCACAGGAACCAAATACATAGTTAAAAGAATGTCGGTCAGAAACCTAGCCAGGAAGAAATGCTTGGCATCTTATGATCTTAACCATAGAAAACTATATATTAACATAACCTTATGGAAAGAGATAACACCCGGACATTTTAAAACTAACATGTCGTACTAGCCCCTACAAGGGAGAATAATAGTACCTGAATCTCTCTCAAAGCCTCAACCCGCTTCCTTACAGGAGGGGAGAGTGTTTCTAGCATATTAGCGTGTTGCCCTGCTAACCCTTGCAACTTATTCTGCAATAATACACCACAAATCAGTAAAAAATAGCCCAAAATTGCCAATATTCAACAAAACAGCACAAGGAATGCTTCTCCTATCAAAAAGATTAGAGCTTTAAAGTACGGACTATGCCCAATGATAGAAATTTACCTTGAGAGCATCAACCAAACCCGCTCTGTCGTGTGCGCTCAACGCTGTACGATTACAAATAAAAGAAAGTCAGAGAGAAAAGAAAAAATGACAGCATAAAATCACTAATCCTTGTTAGGAGACTACTAATTCGAAAAACGAAAAAAAAAACATTAATCTTTAGGAACTCGGAGAGAAAGAGAAAGGAAGGAGAGATACCGGCGCTGAGATCGGAGAGGCTAAGGGTTTCCTTGTTCTCGCTCATGGTGGTTCTAGGGTTTCTCTAGGGTTTTGCAGGAGAACAAATAGGGAGAAAGAGGTAGCGGCGAGATAAGAGAAACCCTAGCTCTTAGCGGGATTGGGTAGAGAGAGAGGGGGAATTGTATAGAGAGAGAACGATAGAAAAATAGGACAGCGCGTGTATTATTTATTTATATTAAACTTAAAAGGCCTTAAAGGAACCAGGAAAAGACGCGGCATTCTTAGTGGACCGGGTGTATTCAGTCACTGGGGTGTTAACTCATTTTGTGTCTTGTCGTGTTTAACGTCAACAGAGTGTAGCGGGTCATAAAACGTTTAAAATACCCGTTACATAAATTATTATATTGTACAGGACTGGGAGCACGACAGTTTGTATGGAATTCCGGAACGGCGGGGCGCGGTCGGATTTGGAAAATTTTGGATTTGCTTCGTGCTTTAGCGGTATAATCACTTCGTAATATTATTTAAATGGACATGGACCACATTAATAAGAACCTGAAATATGACATGAGTTCCCCCATTTTGTTTAACGGGACCCGCTTTCATAGGAACAAAAAACATTCAAAGTGATGATCCGAGTGTAGGTGATATATTTCCCTAGACCGAGTTGTTGATCCGAAGGAGATATTTGGACGAACCTCGATTTTTAACCTTGCAAAGTTCGGAATAAATTCTATACAGGCGAAAGCAACATTTACGTTGAGAAAACATTTACATTGATTGATGCCTTCACTACATTTCGGAGAAAGATGTAACTGTCGATCTAATATTGTATTTGATATTATTAGCCGATCTAAAATTTGTTGTATCTTCTATATTTATAATTTTCACAAGTAGTTCATTAATAATTTAAAGTTGCATATTTTTCAACTGCACATTTTCTAATAAATACACACATCGCCAAATAATTCTTAATATATGTGAATTATTCACTTTAATTAATTAATTATATGACATTATACAATTTATAATTATATTACATATTAGTCCAGCGTTGAATTATATAATTAAACAAATAATTCATTAACGTTTCAATATAATATACAAAGACATCTTGGTATTTGAATATAACATTTAGATTGATCACCCCATTTTAGTTTTTCTTTGCTCGAAATTATTTCATCTAACTATCGAATTTCATAGCTATTCGTGTTATTAAATGCAAACTTCATGTAAGATGTCGTGCATTAATTGCAACAATATAATTTAATTGTTTGGCAAAACGCATTAGATTTAATTATTTATATTTTATTTTCGTAATTAACTATGTTGCACGGATACTTCAGAATAGGTCACGTATCCGTATCGGACACGTATCGGATACCGATACGCGTACGATACGGCTCCGATACGTATCCGATACGCCAGATGGCGTATCGGAGTACGTGGCGTATCCTAGTTAGGTAGATACGGTCAAGATACGCGTTGAATATTCAGGGATACGGCTGTTTCAAATGAGATACGGGCGAGATACGGGGATTTAGGTTTCTCACTTTCTCTCCACTGTGCTCCGAACTAAAAGAAAGAAAACCTCTCTGACGGCTCTCCGCTCGCCTCTCCGCTCTGAACCACTCCACTCAGCTCCGCTCTCTCCGCCGTCTCCGCTCAGGCTCTCTCCGCCGTCTCCTTCCGCTGTCTCCGCTCCTCTCTTGCCTCGGTGCTGCCTCGGCTCCTCTTTTGCCTTTTTTCTTGCCTTGGTGCTGCCACGGCTCCTCTCTAATTCGGGTAATATTCAAGTACCAGTTTGAATTTTTGATTAATTAGTAATTAGTGTACTTGATGAACGAAAAAAGGAGATTAATAAACATGATTAATATGAATTTGAGTACCTCTCTTGCTGTTAGTGTACTTGATTAAGATTCAAGTACCTCTCTTGCTGTTTCTGAACCCCAAATATGAGATTTGAGTGAGAAAAGGAAAAGAAGAGAGATTAATAAACATGATGAAACAAAGGCGAATTTGAGCCTCATTCCCTTTCTACCTTGGTCACTGAATTTTTTCTTAAAGATATCTATTTTTCACTCTTGATAATTAATTAGTGATTACTTTTTGCCTTTTTCTCTTGGTGTTTCTGTTACTGGGACCAGTACCAGTACCTTTTCTCTTGTTAAATTGAAACAGCAAGGAAAATTGAAGGCTTTTGAAATAGGTAAATTGAAGACTTTTGAAATAGGTAAATTGAAGGCTTTTTGACCAGTACCAGTACTAGTAGCTTTTGAATAAATTGAAGGCTTACATTAGAAACTTTTGAAATAAATGGTTATACTGAAATAGGTAACATCTTATATTGAAATAGATAACATCAAGCAGTCTGCTTCGATGTCTGCAACTCCGGATAGCATGGGTAGTACTGTCTCAACCACTGTTTCGGTAATATAAGTGTAATACAAGTGTTGAATTAATAATATAAGTGTAACTTTTTTACTTATTGTAATACAAGTATTGAATTAATAATATAATTAAAATAATAAAATAATATATATAATAGCCGTATCGTATCCGTCATTTTTGAAAATTGCCGTATCGCCGTATCCGTATCGTATCCGATACGATACCCGTACCCGTATCCATGCAACATAGGTAATTAATCATTCTTATTGAATTCTACTTTCTAAAACGGAGTTTGGTGGTATAAAGAAAAGTCCTGAAAATAATAATAACAAATTGACATTAATAACAGCAACCACTAAATAATAATAGACTAGTACAAAAATAACAAAACCAAAACAATATTTGATATGATTTTTAGACATATCGACTAATAATATAATTATCGAAGCATATCGTAACAAAAAAAAAAGATTGGATCTGATCTGTTCTGGTAAATCTGTTTTGATTATGGTAAATTTATTCTATGACTGATCTGAATTCTGTGAACTTTCAGTGAGTTGGTTTGTGTTTTGATCATTTACAGTGACATCTGCAGGGGCGGATGATAGTTCAAGCTGGGGTGCTAAGCCACTTTAAGTTTTCAAAATTTTATTATCAAGTATCTAAAATTCTTACTAATTTGTCTTTTTTATATGTATTAGCACCTTCAATAATACTAACAAATTAAAAGGCTTGAACGTAAATTTTAAAAATCAAAATCACTGGACTTCGTATTTTATTTGGACATTTCAATTTCGGTGTTTGTGCAGTGAAAAAAAGAAAATAGATCCTTCCAATTTGAAAAGGTCGTACCCATATAGAAAAAATAATACCCGATCCAATCTTGTGTTATATTGTGTTATGCATTTTGTTATTAAAAAAAATAAAGATATTGTTTAGCACCCCCTATACTCAAATTCTAGTTCCGCCTCTGGACATCTGAGGGGTTGATCAATGCACCAAAACCCAAGCATATTGTGTTTGTCACACTATCTCGAAGGTCTGAAAAATTGTCCCAAATTCAATGTAATTACTGCAAGAATTTGGGACACGTTCACTAGTAGAAAATGTACATATAGTATCGCCCCATCAGGATCGGACTTGACAAAAATGTGATACTAATACTTTTAGGATCGGACAAATAGTATTAACCGATCTTGAAAATATGTATCAGGATCGGTTATCAATAAAGAACCGTTCCAGATAGTCCATGACTATTAAGAACGGTTATTAATAAACGACCGTTCCTGATAGTGGCTAATCAGGAACGGCTTTTTAAATTACCCGATTCTAATATATTTTGTCAGAGTCGGTGCCGACTCTGATATTATAAAATTCTAAAATTAACATCCAACTCCTTTTTACAGCCGATCCAGATTTTTAACAGCTGTCCACCACCTTCATTTCTCTATGTTTCAACAGCTGTCCACAACTCGTTTTTGGTTCTCTCCTCCTCCATAGCTCAAACCCTAGCCGCTTCAGATCCACCTCCTCTCCTTCAGGTATTTTTATTTTTATTGACGCTCAAACCCTAGCCGCTCAAACTCGTTTTTTGTCTAGCCGCTTCAGCCATGACTTTGGTATGACAAAAGTTTTATAGTTGTTTCCAATTATAATTTAAAATCTGATAGCTCTTGTTCTGACTCTTGAATTTTATGTTCATTTTATCAGGAATCTCATCTTGTAGAAAATTACCAACAAAAGTTATCACTCCGTTAGAAGTCATCAAAGTTTGTACTTGGTGAGTGGCTTATCTTATTCATAAGCTCATTTTATTCAAAAAAAAAGTGAACTGACATTACTTTTTTTTTTCTTTTTGCCTCTTAATCGAGTAATTGGAGATGGAAGCATACAAGGAAATGGACAAACGATCAGATTTTGAAGAAGAGTTTGTATTCTTGATTTAGATGACTTTGTTTAGGTTTGTTTTGATATTTTATTAATATTTTGACTGATTCTGGATGTATGAAATTGTGAGTGTTGAATAATAATCGGATACTTTGATTTTGTAAATTTGATACTTTGATTTTTGTATTATTTAATTAGTCATATTTTGAATTTTTGATATAATAGTATGATTAATTGGAATTGTTGAGTGTTGATTATTTGTGGCAGCCACACTACAAAATAATTCTCAAAAAAAAAAAAAGAATCAAGGTCGGCTATTAAAGTAAACAGGGTCGGATATTATATTCTCTAATATTTAAAAATAATAAATAAATTGAATCAGGATCAGGTATTAATAAGTGGCCGACCTTGATGGTTCCATTCAGGATCGGCTTTATGCCCATGTTCGACCTTGATGGTTATATTCTGGATCGGTTGTATGTCCGATCCTAATTTCTTTCGTTTTCAATATCGCCTGGATCAACGACGCACTCAAATCCGATCCTGATGACTTAATTTGACCGTTCCTGATTATTATTTCTCCACTAGTGGTGATCAAAGATTGCCGACAACCCTCCTCAAATAACACGAGAGCCAAACAGAAAGCAAATAACTATCCAAACCAGAATATTGCAGCCGGTCCGTCACAATTTTCACAAGCAAAAGATCTCCAAAACCTACTTCGTAAGGTACTCATTAGCGGGGATCAAAAGCCCGTGACCACTCCTCTGCAGTCTTCAAAGCTTCTCAGTGCTGATGATGTTCGGAATATGATTTGGCCGGTGATCAGAGTCAAAATAATGATGATTTACGTAGGATTTTGGCTTAGATTTTGCATATTTTCTCACACTTATGTTTAATTTATTAGAGAAAAAGACTACTGTCACCCTTCTTTATGTTTTATTACAGAAAACAGGTTTTGGGACTATTTTACACCAAATGGAGCTAGAATCGGGTCAATCGGATCAGCGACGCTCATCGACTAAGTCTCTGTTACTGTCCGTATTACTTGATACGGACAAGGCCTAGCACAGACCAGAAGATAGTGCTAGAAGCATTAAATCCTTACCGTCAAGGTCCTAATACAGACCGTATCACCTGATACGGTCCGTATCCGAAGGCCACCCCTGGGGAATAATTGCCGACAGCTGTTTCCAGATCAGTTTCTTAGCCCCTACTCAACCTCTAGACGTCCCTCCACTCCTATATAAGGCCCCTGGGCAGAAGAAATAGTTATCTCTGTAATTAGGGTTAGATTTGATTAAAGTGAGAAGAGAGGAGTACTTGTAACAATGCCATTCCGCAGCTAAGTTCCTTTTCTTAGGGCTAGGCAGTAAATCTTGTTACTCTTGATGTTTTGATATATATTTCTGTTGATTATGATTTCTTGTTGTTGAATCGAAATGCTTTTGTGATTTAATATCTCTTCATCTAACTTCAATGATCTAGTTTGAGTCCGTTAGGGTAGTGACAGTATTTTAATGGTAAGAGAAACTATTTGTATGAATTAGCCTCGTTGAGATTTATTAGGTTTATGTGAAGAAAACCTTAGCGAGGAAACCATAAATCAGACCAACAAAATACGTACCCAATTCCATCACATGCGTAAAGAAAATCGCAGTGATCTGTGTAGTAATTTGGGGTACTTAAGAGATCAGACATTTGCGTAAGGAAAATCGCAGTGTCCTATGTAGAATCTCCGTGAAAGATCTGTCATTCTTGCGTAATATAAATCGCAATGACCTATGTGGTGTTTCATTAAACATTAACAGGAAATCAGACGCAACAGGAATATATTATCAAGGCGGATTGAGTAGCAATGGTGTGCCGAAACCCTAGGAATTCTCATCTCTATCTTTATTTTAATTACTTTTAATTGCTTTCTAATTTACATTGATCACAACAACATCTCTCAATTTTCAGATTTCGTCTAGCCTTTCGAAAGATTGCAATTCGATCGCTCAAAGCACTGAACCAATATTCCCTGTGGATCGACCTCGAATATACTACTCGATAGGATTGTGCGCTTGCAGTCCGATCCGATAGCATTTTCGAGTTTATAAATATTAAAAGAAATATTGCTCTCTTTTGAGTGATCAGCCGGCTCCCTACAACCCTAGTCCAGGTACGAGAAATGGTAACTGGTTTTTAGATTCTGGTGCCTCAAATCACATGACCTACAACCACATGATTTTGAGTCATTCAAAACTAATAAACTCTCCACGTGTTTTTCACACTGATGTGTTAGTGTTGTGATCTAGAAGCTAATCATAGGATGATTGTTTTCTAAGTTTTGTTCATGTAATTGGATGATATGTTTATCATTTTGTTTCTTAAGTATGTTATTACTTATAGATCATTCGGGTTGAGGACCTGGAATTGTGGAACTCTATACAGGAGTTAATAAATACTCTAAAGTGTCCCTAGTCTTGGTAATTAACAATGAACATTAATTACCAGTATAAGATTAGCATTTGGATTAGATGATGATCATATTCTGCAGATCATATGACAAGGGGTTGTCAATCTAATCAAATGGATACCTGATGGAGATCAGGAGATTGGACGTGACCAAAATAAAATATTTAATATGGATTGTGTTTGTGTCATTAATGTTTTATTTGTGTCTTGAATTCTAAGGTATGAGATGATTATTTCTCTCACATGAGAATACATATTCGTGGGTATTATCCAACGCTGTCAGTAACTGACAGTTATACAGATTCTATCTTAGTATGTATCTCTCATGTGGAGGGATAGTAATTATCAAAAATACCAATGTCCCTCATGTAAATGAGTGATGATATCACTGGGCCCCTTGATGAAATAATACAAGTATGTGCACATATGATTAAGGAGTTAATCATAATTACTGAATTATTTTGAAATCAAGAAACGAGTGGATTTGCAAGGATGACACATTCCTACCTTGGATCTATTCATGATATCATAAGACATGGAATTGACACGAGGCAATTGTTGCTTAGGTATCGTGATACAGTATGGTACTTATCATCTGTGTTATTTGGGTAACTACAATGTATATTTCTAGGTGCCGCTTGTAGTTTATCGAATCGAAAGGAGTTTCAGATTTCATTGCCATTTGACATAGATCCCACATGGTCACACTAATAAGAAGTTAATTAGAAATGCTCATTAATTTATTTGACATATATGACATGATAAATAAATTGGTTTCTTCACCAGAACATGAGAAATATAATTATTTGAAATAATTATATGATACTACAATTAATTAGATTAATTGTATTAATTCAAATAAGAAAAAATAGAACTTGGCCCAATAAACAAAGTCCAATGGCTGTTCTTAATTGTGGCCCATGTTTGTGAATTGTTTTCTTAATAACTACCACGTTTTCTGAAAACTGCTGCGCAGTATTTCTTATTTTGACCATATCTCCCTCATACGAAGTCAGTTTTGAGTGTTTTATATCTTTTTAGAAAGGTAAGAGAAAGATCTAGAACTTTGCCTCTCTGGAGGAAAGCCAAAATCGAATTAAATCGTGATAAAAAACATGGTAGAACGCGGTGGTTAATTTGGACCGCTATATTCTGAAAACTGCCGCACACGTTTCTTATTTTGATCATATCTCCCTCATTCGATGTCAGTTTTGGGAGTTCTATATCTTTCTGGAAAGGTAAGAGAAAGATCTAGAACTTTGTCGCTCTGGAGAGAAGCCAAATTCAAATTAGATCATAGTCAAAAATGTGGAAGAACGTGGGGTTAGTTTTGGAAACTGAATTCACATTCCTCATTTGCTATATATACTTTCCCTCTCATTCCTTTTGAGAGTGATTTCATTTTTAGAGAGAAAAAAAGTTCTACCAAGAACTCTGTCTTTCTCTTTTATTTTATATCTCATGTGTTGAGAACCCACAAACTCTAATAAAAGATCAAGATCTAGTTCTCTTGAAGGATAGGGATTAAGGAGTAACCAAATTAGTACTCGCTAGCAAGAGGAATATTTGGTTTCTAATTAATTTCTTGGTGGATACCGTGGAGGACTTCTACTTTGGAGTCTCATCTTAGTGCAAGGTATTCTAGGTGACACACGCATTAACTACCAAGGCGCTGCAAGGCATCAACCACCATTAGCATCAATAAGGAGGTGGAGGCTACAACCCTACATCTCAAGGACCTTCCTTTCTTGTTTGGAGACAAGAAACAAAATGTATGATGTTTGATAATTTGAAAATTAATTTTGGTTTGATTTCAATCGCACATGATGATATCTTTTGGTACTTTTCTTGTCAAACATTTTGAAATTCCGCTGCCTTAAGTACCATAAAACCCAACATGCTGATGGATCACATGTTATTGCTACTCACTCTGGATCTATTAAAGCAAAGAGGTTATTTGTGTCAGATGTCAGAAGAGGGCAAACAAAATTTCAAAAAGAGAGAACCATGCCATATTTACAAAAAGAGGGCAAGCAAAGAGGTTAATCTAAATTTAACCATATTTACAAATTAGAATTCAGAAGAGGGCAAACAAAATTTCAAAAAGAGAGAAAGGATAAAGTTGATCCAGACCTATAAATTTCCATAAAAAGTTCAAAATCTGAAAAGAACACGAAGAGAACCGTGCCGCTCCGAAACTGCAACGTAAGAAGACGTAGTACTACCGGAACTGACCGCAATTATTTAAATATTATATAATTCTTGCACACTTTCTAGTCATGAATGTTTAAGACATTATATTTTTTTTATTTTGTTATTTTTATGATTTAATGTATTTTATATTCTAGTTTGGGGTCAAATGGTTATATTCCGAGTAAGATAAACAATCCTCGTATAACTGAAGATCGATAGATATCTATGCCAAAGTAATAATTTAAAACTTAAATCTTTAAGTGGAATATGTGTGTATTCATGAATGTTACCATGTTAAATCTTCTTAGAGTGAGACTATGGTACATTGCAATGTGTAGATCGGTCCGTGCTTCGATTTATATATCCGTTTTCAATATTCAAATAATCAATCTGAACCGATCAATATTATTATCACATGAAAATATACCTGGAGATCAAATTTTATATTTTTTGGAATTCTTTTTACTATTTTTTAGGTGAGAAGAAAATCATTAATCTCGAATGGTCTAGAATTTTTAGATAAGTGATTTTCTAATTGTCTAAAAAAATAATAAAGAAATTTCTAAAAAATAAAATTTAATCTACAAGTATATTTTTATGTGATAATAATGAGTCTTTTTCTGTTTCCTCGAGAACTCTCTCTCTCTTATCTAAATGGATAAATAAGAAAGAAAATCTGAATTAGATTTGATTTGATACCCTAAGTCTTGGGGACCAATCCGCTTTACATAAGACGTGACAATCGATCTGATATTGGATCTGACATAATTAGTCGATATAATATTAGATTGCTAAAATTTGTTGTATCTTTTATATTTACAACTTTCATAATTAGTCCATCAATAATTAGAAGTTGTGTTTTTTTTATCTACATGTTTACGGACCATACTCTAATAAATACAGACATTGCCAAATAATTCTTAATCTGAATTGATCACTTTAATTGATTAATTATATAACAATATACAATTCATAATTAAATTATATATTCTATGATCCAACAAGTGATTCATCCACGTTTCAATGTGACATATAAAGACATCTTAGTATTTTGAATGTAACTTTAATATTAATCACCCCATTTTATTTTGTTTTCTGTTCGATGCTATTTCATCCAAGAGCATCTCCATTCCAGCAACATTTAGCAATTAATTTGAGCCACGTCACTGAGTGTAGTAATTAAAGGGATTCTTAATTTCTAAATCACTCCATTCCATAAATTTAATTAGAGTTGCTTTTAAAGCAAACTTGCTAATTTAAAAACTGTGGACTGTGGTACATCTAGCAATTAACACATCATATTAGCAATTTAAAAGAAATCATCATTGTAGTGCTCTAAAGAATTGCTTTTAAAGCAAACTTACTAATTTAAAAACAGTGGTACATCCCAGCAATTATATTAGCAATTAACACGTCAAATTAACAATTTAAAAGAAATCACAATGCTAACTATCAAATTCCATAGCTATTTAGTTGTATGTAATAAATGCCGACTCCTTTTAAGATGTCGTGCATTGCAATAATTAAAGGCAAGCTCTTTTTATTAGTAACACGCGTTAGTTATAATTAGTAATTCTACTTTCTAAAATGGGGTTTGATGGTGTAAATAAAATGTCCTGATGATAATAATAATAATAATAATAATAATAATAATAATAATAAATTGACATTAACAATAACCTCCCACTTATATTTTGCACTGCTGATGAATCACCTGCTATTGCTACTCACTGTAGATCTAATAAAAAAAAAGAGTGGTTATCCGTGTTAAGAGTCATGTTTATTTCATAGTTATCTAGAATTTACTGTCTGTCGGACAACTTTGTGAATCCAATATGACTGTTATATTCAATATTTTCTTATTGTGTTGTGTGTAATTCTTTGACGAGAAGAAGATTAGGAGAGGACATAAAAATGGTCGTCTGTATCAGCTAGACGAACTTCACGTTCTGGTTCAACCTCATGTGTCTTCAACCGAACAAATCGCACATCTTTTCACCAAATTTTACTTACGAAGTCGCTTTGAATATCTTGTCTCCGAACTTCGGATGCAAACTTCTCCGATCATTAATTAGCTTGTGTTAGTAGACTTTGATCTTGTGAATGAAATTTGTCATGGGTTATATCACGGCATGTCATGTCAATTAGACGACGTATTTATTTATGTGATATATTTTTTTTCAATCAAAAATAGTTTGTCACGGTATTTCATACAAACTGATTTGATAAAATTATGTCATGTTACACGACAATTTATGCGGTCAAATTTTCTAACATTATTTTTTTTATTTTTTAATATTTTTTTCTACGAACTAATTTAAAATCTGAAATACGTGGTGATCCCGACATAATATGATCATTTAGGTGACATGACTGTGATATAAATTAATCATATCACTTCACGTTATACATTATACGAAAATTTCATTTACTACGTATTTATTTCCGTACTTTTGCGTTTTACCCTACTGCCTTTTCTTAATTCAGAAAAAGATACCAAATAGAGAATTCAAATATTTCAAACTATATATTTTTTGTTGTAAATATTGAATTGGGTTTGATTTGATACATGCTATACTCTTTTTATTTTTATGATCCGAATGATATTAGAGGAGGGATCAAGTTACAACAAATTTGAGTTACAATAAAGTTACAACAACCATTTTTTTCATTTTCAAAGTCCAAATCGTCGATCCAAACCGTTCAACATGATTATCTAAATAAAATATGCTTGCATATCAAATTTTACATTTTTAAAATTTTTTTTATTATTTATTAAGATGGGTACAAAATTCAATGGTCTGAATATGACTATTTTTTGTAAAATACTTAATAAATAGTAAACAAATTCAAAAAAATGTAAAATTTGATCTGCAAGCACATTTTATTGTGGAGATCATATTGAACGGTTTGGATTGACGATTTGGACTTTGAAAATGAAAAAAATAGTTGTTGTAACTCAAATTTGTTGTAACTTGATTCCTCCTCGTGATATTAATATTAAATATATTTTGCTCCCATTTTGCTTCGAAACAAAACTCATAAATTTATAAATGATTGAAAGGTAGTTTTTTAACGATCACCCTACTATGTAAACTATAATATATTTATGTACTTTTGCATTTTTTAGAATTTTTTACTATTTTTTTAACGGGTTTGTGATTTTCTACCCATCTAAAAAATTAGTAAAAAAAATTCTACAAAATGAAAAATTAAGTTTACAAATACATGTTCATATAGAGATCATGTTGAATGGTTCGGATGGACTGTCAAGACCTTTTATCGCCTGCCCTAGCTCACTTGCCCCTAAATTAAAAATGTTTGATGTATTTGCAACCGGTTGCTTACATATATTGTTATGTTTAATCAATTATGAATTTATTTTAATTCGTACAACCACCAAAATAACAATTATTTTCAAAAAATTATCCAATGCATACTCAAATATTGATTTATGCTACTTCGACATGATGCATATATTTTTGACAAAACAAAAATGTCACATTTTTTTTTGTCCAAGCTCCAATTTTGATGATTTAAGTCTCTAAATAATTAGACTATGCACACTTTCTTCTCCTATAAGTACTATAATGTTATTATATATAAAAAAAAATGTATCATAATGAAGTTATATAGAAATTTCTAAGTTATTTTTTGTAAGTTCGGATAGGAAAAAAATTATATGATTCGGACTAGTCACATTGCTGAAGAATATTCTAGATTACTGGTGTATAAAAGTTAGCCGATTTAAAAAAATAGAAATTATAATTTAATATGTAAAGTATTAATGAAAAGAGAGGAAATATATATAGCTTGTCTAGAGCTTGTAATCGTTAAAATAGGAGTTTGAATGGAGAATATTTGATATGAATAGGTGATACTGTTGATGAGAATATTCAAACATTGGAAGTTTTTTTATAAATCATAATTAAATTTTTTTTTTATGAAACTAACATGATTACATTTTTTTTTATTCCGGACCGAAATGGTATTTCGGTCCGGTCCCCTTTTTGGATTTTCTGTGGTACTGGTTTCACAAGTTTTCATATGAGCCGCCACAGAAAATCCAAAAAGGAGACTACACCGAAATAAAAAAAAATGACTGACCGAAATGCCATTCCAGTTCTTATAATTTTGTAAAAAAATTAATCATCTTGGTTTCGTAATTTTTTTTTTTAATTATGATTTATAAAAAAAATTCCAAACATTGAGAGTCCTAAGATAATAAGATTCCATTGAACAAATTCTGAAAATTTAAGACGCCAGCAAAGCTAGAGCCTCAAATTAATGTCCAACCTATATTTTAAAATGAGTAGGGTTTCAATACCTCATGTTTTTCATACTTCATATTTTATATCTTCGTTTTCAAAGTTCAAATTATTTATCTGAACTGTTTAACATGATATCCATACTAAAATATGCTCGAGGATTAAATTTTATAATTTTTAAAATTTGTTTACTATTTTCTAAGATAAATACAAAATTACTGTTTCTAGAACAGAAATAGTAATTTTGTATCTATCTTTAAAAATTAGTAAAAAAATTTAAAAATATAAAATTTCATATCCAATCATATTTTTAGTATGGATATCATGTTGAGCGGTTTTGATCGATAATTTAGACTTAAAAAATAAAAATATAAAAAATATGAGGTATAATGAGTTATTAAAACCCTTCTCTTTACTTAATTATTTCCGTTTATTAATTTGTCTATGATAACACAAAAAAAACAAATCATATGTCACCCCCGAACAAAAAGAAAATAAATCTGCTGCGATTCTCTGAGATCGCAAGTCCTTGCGATTCTAATTCCAACCGTTCACATGTTTTGAGATTCGTGCACAAAACTAACTTTTCAAAAAATTCTGAGTTTCATCATTTGACGGTTGAGATTAGAATCGCAGAATCCATGATTCCTTAGAATCGCAGCAGATTCGCTTCCGAACAAAAATGTTTGTGTCAACTGTCAAACAACGGACAACAGAAAAAAAATAAAAAAATATGACATTATCCAAAATGCTCAGTGCTTGAATTCAAATCACCCAAGGTACCTAAAAATTTGAGCTTGGATCAGACCGTCTGATCTGCTTTAGCACGAGTATTAGTTATTAAACCGGTCCGTCAATTCCGCCTCGGACGGTCATGATCAAACCTCAAAATTTGAGTTACTTTCTGGATCGGAATCGAGATATCGTCAAAGACTCAAATTATAGTTTCTTTCGCGGTTATCGGCACGAAAGCAAGCAAACTCATCTCTCCACTCCATCCATGGCGACTTCTCTCTTTCTTCCCAAGCTCCATTTCCTCTCTCCAAAACCTAACCCTAACACTAACTCCAGTTTCTTGTCGAAGAAACCCCTCCCTCTTCTTCCTCCCGTCTGTGCCTCCTCCTCTCCCTCCCCCTTTCGCAACGGGACTCCACGAGAGACTGACTGCCCGGTCCCACCCGAACAGCTACCAGTGAACGAGTACCAATCGCTCGCCTCCTCTCGTCCCTTCTCTTGGGCCACTGAAGATCTCCAATTCTACATCTCACGCCTCGCCACCACTGGCGCCTCCTTTGGAGTTCTCGTGGGGCTCCCGGTCGCCGCTTTCAGAACCGGATCGGTAGCAGATCCTTGGGCTGACGTCATCCACATCGCGCTGGGTGCCACGTCAGCGGGGTTACTCGCAGTCATACTTGCCGTGTTGCGAATTTACCTTGGTTGGGCTTATGTCGGAAATCGGCTACTGAGTGCTACTGTAGAGTGTATGAATCTCGACTTCAATTTAGAATTCATTTTGGCTTCCATCTTTTTCTCGTGAAATTGTCTGACGGAATACTTTCCTTCCTTTTTTTGTTGTTTTTTAATTGTTGTTCGTGCAGATGAAGATACGGGATGGTACGATGGCCAAGTAAGAATTTTGCCTTATTCTCAGGTTGCATGTTCTTTAGTTTCAGGCGTCTTCAGAATTAGTAACAACTAACTTTATCTAAACCATTGATGAAACTCTGCATGATAGCAATTTAGCATGGAAATTTAATTTCTATAAACTTGAGCAATATTCATATAAAATTCACTGCAGGTAGTGTAATTTTATATCAATTTGAAATTAGATCTAATTTTTTTTGGCAGATATGGGTGAAAACACCTGAAGTTTTAGCCCGTGATCGGCTTTTAGGGTCATTTACTGTAAGATTCTCTATCTCTTCCTAAAATTATCAGTTTACTATTGTCCTTAAAAAATTTGAGTCTTAGTTATTACTTCATATGGGAATTGGGAAGTGATATGTTAAAAATCAGCTTTATTTGACAACCATGTTAACTGACATCAAAATTTGTCCAATCCAAAACTAAATCATAGATGTGTTGTATTCATTATCGTTTTAAATTGACCTTGTATCAACTTTGGTGCGATTTAAAAATCCTTTGGCCAAATGATCAAATGCCAATAAAACTAAATTGCCAGTTTATTAGATCGCTCGATGAATGAGCAATGTCACATGACACCAAATATGATGCACTGCCTATTTAATTTCATTTTTAATTTGTTGATTTTTATGATTGTTGTGTTGGTTGTCACAATTATGAATATAACCTATCCCATTATTTTAAAGGGTGGGGATTTATTTGGAACAGATTAAGTTGACAATTTTTACAACCATAAAATAACTTGGTAATTGGGTATTCCCTAGTTACTCTTTTTTATCTAATAGCTAGCACTGTTTTCTTTTTGTGCACCTAAATTCAGTACGCCTATTTGTTATGGTTTTTATCACCTCATAATCTCATATTATGGCTTGGTTTCCTTAGCTTGTATTCTTGGCACTAATTCTATACGCCTGTTAATTTTTTTTTTTGGTATCAGGTAAAGCCTATACTCAACAGAGTTAAGTATACACTACTAGGTCTAGCTGTGTCATTGGTAGTTTGTGTTCTTCTTTTTGTAAATACTGAGACTTCAAAGGTCTTCAATAAAAATGCCAAGGACTTATCTGAAAATGCCAAGGAACGAGTTGTAGCCGGTACATACAGTGAAGAATCTGCAAGGTCTTTTGAGCCTGATGCTTTCTGTGGAGAACCTGATTTACCTTGAAATTATTATTCTAAAATCTCATGCTAATTAAATGCACAGGCAATGTTTTTACATAGCTGTTTCATTATATACAGCCATCCCAAGGAGGCATGTAGATGTGTATATAAAGTTATAACATGTACAGGAATTAATTCATATATATATATATATTAGTGTACCTATGATAGTGTTTGACAGTTTCTTTTCTTTGAATGGTTGAAAAACAAGTGTACATTAAACAAGCTCCCTATGGATTCTTATTAGTGAGGCCTCGTAACTTATTAGAATTCCTTGATAGCAATTTAAGTATAAAACAGCACGGCATTTAAATTTGTAACTTATTAGAATTACTTGATAGCAATTTAAAGTATAAAACAGCACGGCATTTAAATTTGTAACTTATTAGAATTACTTGATAGCAATTTAAAGTATAAAACAGCACGGCATTTAAATTTGTAACTTATTAGAATTCCTTGATAGCAATTTAAAGTATAAAACAGCACGGCATTTAAATTTGAGACGTCGAGACGTTATTTTATTTGATAAAACTACACAAAATGGTCCTTTTATTTTTATAATCTTAACCCTGAAGCAAATCATCTGTAGCTAATTGTAGCACTAAATATCCATCCATTCATCCAATGACGCTGATATATCAGACACATGAATGGCATATTTGGGTAGTCTCTCACCCTGCTATAATGTGTTATACATATGCACTAAATGAGTTGGTGCAGCCCGTTAAAATTCAAGTTTTAGTCCTCAATTTATTTTTAAAAAATGAAGTCGGTTCCTGAACTTTCATTTGCATTAATTTGATTTTCAAAGGAACTGAGAGCATCTACATCCCAACAACTCAAATGAGTTTTTAAATAACTGTTAATCTCTTTTTAAAAATTAAGGTTTTTAAAATTTCAACTCACATCCCTTAAATTAATTTTAGAGTTTCTATTAAACCACGTCAGCAATAAATTAAAAGCAGAAATAATTTGAGCCAATTATTTGATCAGCATGGAGTTTATTAACAGTTTCTTAATAAGAAATTTTACTGCATAGTTTATAAATAAGAAACTCTACTACATCCCTGAAACTAGATTAGAAACTGCCACGTTAAATTAGAAACTCTAATAGTAACAGAGATATAGATGCTCTATGTAGTCTTGACACATAAATATCAAGTTTGTCACCTAGATTTACATTTCATCACATTATTGTTAAGTCTAGATGATATTTATAGAGATACCAACCCACTTCAATTGAGATCTTTAATTAGTTTCGTATTGACAACACTTTTTTTTTTTTTGCTTAACTCTGCTTTATGTTTTTGTCAGATTTGGATTTGAAAATGTACTCTAATTTAACTTTCTTTTACAATCCTCGGCGGCGATAATTTGACTAACTTGGTCCTTTTTGTAAAGTAAAGGGACTAATTTATTTTCTTTTTTAAAAGTTCATGGGCCAAAATGTTGTAACTAATACCAACCTGATTCTTTTGAAAAAGGAACTTTTTATTTATTTATTATCTATTATGAATAACAATAAAAAGAAGGAAAGACAAAAAAAAAAAAAGGACGTCTGGTCGTTGGGCCCATGGATCGACTTCGTTCAAATCGGCCCAGCCATAACCGGCCCAACCCAACCGGGCAAACCCCAAAACCCTACTCCTCCGGTCAGGCTTTCTCCCCGCTTCACCAAGTTAGACATCAGGAAGTGAGAACTGAGAACTCTCCGCCATGTACCGGGCTATTGCTTCCCTTGCCAGGCGCTCGCATTTCAACAAACAGGTGATGCTCACGCTCTCCGATCATCTATCTTCTCCTTTTTCGGTGCCCGTTTTATCTCTTTCTCTTTTATCATGTGAAATCTCAGTGTGGAATATACGTGCCATAGGCTGTTGCTAAGCAGGGAGTGTTATGGGTAAGGAACTATGGTGCCACAGAGATCAGTTTTGGTATTGGCGCTCGAGCCGCGATGCTTCAAGGAGTCAATGAGCTAGCTAATGCAGTCAAGGTCACCATGGGCCCCAAGGTTTTTTGTTTTCATCTCTCTCTCTCTCTCTCTCTCTCTCCCTTTTATATTTGAATATTTCTGTGTATGTGCCTCAAGGGGAGCTAACTGGGATGGGTACATTTTAGACTTGAGTTGCTTGCTATGGTACATTGCAAGGTTTTGTAGCGAAGGAAAGTTTAATACGGTCACTTAGTTTCAACATGACTAGGTTGTACTTGAGTGCCTTGGACTTAATTAACACCCCTCCCACTTGATTGAGCTATTTAATAACCTCAAAGCAAAAAAATCTGAGGTTATTTGAGGTTAACCTCAGTCAAATAAAAAAACTTGTAAATTCTAGTGAGTAGTAAGAGGTGATTTCTTCAGTTTTCATACTTGAAGTGGTCATTATGTGTGAATTTTAACTTAAATGCACGTTAAAAGCTGTTTATGGTTATCTATTTTCACCATAAGGTTTCTGATCCAAGTACAAAATCCTAATTAATATTTGCCATATACTTAATTACACCACAGGGGCGTACTGTGCTAATTGACCAAAATCGTAGAGATCCAAAAGTAACTAAAGATGGTGTGACAGTAGCAAAAAGCATAGAGTTCAAGGATAGTGCTAAGAATCTAGGTGCAAGTCTTGTCAAGCAAGTTGCTAATGCCACCAACAAAACTGCAGGAGATGGTAATTCTATGCTGTTATTTTCAGCAATCACTATTGCTGTATTTCAAGAACGCTTCAGTTTATGTTCACCTCAAACTTTTCCTATTTAGAAAATACCGATAATTTGTTGCCTTGTTTTGTGGTTTCTTATTTACTGAATTGAAAGAATAATCAAATCTCAATTGGGCACATGAGGCTCATCAAATGTGCCACTACCCTCAAATTGACCCATTTCCCCCTCTAGTAAGCATCCCTTTTCAAATTTTCTTCAGCTTGATGCAAATTAAAGAAAAAAAAAATCTACTGCAACTGAGCAGAACTCGCACTATTTTGTTAGTATTTGTACTTTGGTGGTTAAATTAGACTATAGGCAGCTCTTTATTCAAACATAAATTCTATCATAATACCTTGTGAGGGGTATTAATTTTCCTTGAGGACTTATTACATTGCCCTTTTTTTTTTTTTTTTTTCCTTTTCTGTATTAATTTCCATTAGGTACAACCTGTGCAACAGTTCTAACACAAGCAATTCTAACCGAGGGGTGCAAGGCTGTGGCAGCTGGGGTAAATGTCATGGATTTACGCAATGGTATAAACAAGGCTGTAGATGCTGTTATTTCCCATTTGAAGAGCAAAGCTTCTCTTATTAGCACTCCCGAAGAAATTACCCAGGTTTCAGAACTATTTTATGTTGCTTGTACATGTTAGATTTCCTTTTTGAGATATTTGCAAAGGATTGACTGACATTTTTGTGAAGTTCCCATATGAAATTCAATTTTTTCCTTTTTACAGCATCCACTTTTTTCGAGAATTTTGCAAATTACACTGCTTCCAATAAGCCATGTTTTCCCTTCTCCAAATTGAGAAATCGACAGAGCTTTCTCAGATCTTGATTTCCAATCTACTGTTTACAAAGAAATTTGGTTGAAGGAAGCATATTTAGGAAAACTTAAATTTTTTTAATTAACTTTGTTTTAAGAGTTGGGGTCATTTGTAACTCCAAAAATTTAGGTAGGATTATTTAGTTTGAAAGATTATTATTGATTTTGTTTTGATGATTCTAATATTTGCGTATTGAGATAGGTTGCGACAATTTCAGCAAATAATGAAAGAGAAATAGGAGAGCTGATAGCAAGGGCAATGGAAAAGGTTGGGAAAGATGGAGTCATCACTGTCAAAGTAAGTTGTTAATGTACCATATTCAAGATTATGTCGCACCAAAAATCATATTAGTTAGTTCCTTCTCAATGAAGTTATATGGCACGCTTTTAGTATCTTATTTTTCCATCTTAATTTGTTTGTTCTCGATTCCAAACACTGAACGAGTTAGATCTGATACTGTTAAAATATGTATTGACCATGAGCATTCCAGCACCAACTGATTGGTAACATGAGCCAAAACTGCTGCATTTCAATCGGCTAATTAAGTGCAATGTTTTAAAAAATGTAGGACGGGAAGACAGTGGATGACGAGCTAGAGGTGGAAGAAGGCATGAAATTGTCCAGGGGATATATTTCTCCTTATTTCATTACTGATCAAAAGACAAAAAAATGTGTAAGATTCTTTAATGCTAGCTTTAAAACAAAGAAGTTATATTCATTTTGCTTCCAATTGTTAAATTATAAAAGTTCACACACACATGTGCACACGCCATCTCCTTCCTATGTAGACAAACAGTAAAGGTGGGAGGATTAGGGTGACAAATGATTTATTTTGACTCTGTTTGGGTTGACATGATCTGTCATATGTTTTGTGGAGGTATGTGATATTTTGAGGTTTTGGGATTATTCATGCGAAGTTGGCCCTATTGGGAATACAGCACACAAATTATAGTTATTTTCTCTTGTTATATATTTTTTTTCTTGCAACGTAAGGTACATTACAATATAAAAGTTGATATTTAACAAGTTCATTTTTTGAAAAGAAATTGGATAAACCGGTCCTTGAAAAATATTTGCAGGTATTTCAGAATCCCCTGATACTTATTCATGACAAGAAGATATCTGACATAAACTCGATCATCAAAGCATTGGAGCTTGCAGTACAGGTAACTGTCTTAAAAAACTAACAACCAATGAAGAAAGCAAAGCCCAAAGCTACAGTAACTGTTTAATGAAATTAACTTGTATTTATTTATTTGACATAGAACAATCGAGCTCTTCTAGTTATTGCTGAGAATGTTGAAGCTGATGCGCTAACAACACTTGTACTTAACAAGCATCGTGGAGGTGTGAAGGTACCTTAATGATTGATTGTAATTTTTTCTTTTTTGCAAATAATAATTGCTGTTTTATTGTATTTTCCATTAATGCCCACCAATTCTTAGATATTTGCATCCAGTACTGGAACATTTGGGTATGTTCTGTTAAATATTGACATTACACATCAATTTGTTCTCTTTGGACTGATTGGTTGTTTGGCTATATGGTAGTTATGATGACAAGGTTTTAATTTTTGAAATTTTTTTGCCTCTCTTTGTTATAGGTGTGTGCAATAAAAGCCCCAGGATTTGGTGAAAGCAGAAAGGCAAATTTGGATGACCTGGCTGTCTTCACTGGAGGAAAGGTAGTTTCTACAGCAGAACTAACAAATTTGTGAGCTAGGAAATTACTGTATTACCCTCTTAAAGTTTTTTATTTCTGATTGGTAGGTTATCAGTGAAGAACATGGCTTGACCCTTGATAAACTAGAGCTTGAAATGCTTGGTACTGCTAAAGAGGTGCGCGGAATTTTCGTAAACAATCATATTTTCAAATTAAAATTCTAGGGTTTATGAAATTTCATATTTGTAGGTAACCGTATCTCTTGATGACACTATAATTCTTAATGGAGGAGGGGAAAAAAATAAAATAGAAGAGAGGTGTGAGCAGGTATGACTATTTTTTATCTTACTATTATAATATTATTGGTACTATTAAGAGCAATTATTTGTCATATAGTGAATAATTATTTTTGCGATATAATAGATAAGAGGAATAATGGAGGGAAGCACGTCCATGTTTGACAAAGAGAAGGCTGAAGAGAGATTAGCTAAGTTATCAGGTGGTGTTGCTGTTATTCAGGTTTGTTCAATGAATCCTACTTTTTAAAGAAATTTTCAGTTGCCTTTCTGTTTTTTTATTTATTTTAAATTAATGAACCATTTTTTAAGGTTGGTGGAGTAAGTGAAGTAGAGGTAGGTGAGAGAAAAGATAGAGTTACAGATGCATTACATGCTGCAAGAGCAGCAGTCGAGGAAGGGACCGTGCCAGGTCAGCATTTACTTTTGTTTCTGTTTCTTTTTTTTTCCTTTCTTGACAGTAGTAGTCTCATTAAAGCCAATTACATATATGGTCCCTGAAGAATTATTCATTTACCAATTCGGTCCCTAATGTTTTGGAGCTTCATTTTGGTCCTTAAAATTGTGAATGTATTCCATAATTGCACCAACCATTACCATCAATTGGATTTACACCCACTTTTTGTGTGAAGTAATGTTATGCAATCTGGTACAACTGAGAAAAATTTGGGGAGCAAAATAGGAGCTTTCAAACTTTGGAGTTCAATTAAGAAATAAGTCTTAAGGGCCATTTTGTGTAATTCATTCTTTGATGTGTCATTACTTCGTATTTTTTTTCCCTTTCAAAAGGTGGAGGTGTTGCGCTGTTATATGCAAGCCAGGAGTTGGATAAAATCACTACTTCCAATAATGATGAGAAAATGGGAGTTGACATCATAAAAAATGCACTAAAGGTTCTCTTACTATCTTTTTAACAGAAGGTTCTCTTACTATCCATGTGGAAAATATAACCAAGTTATTTGCAATATCAAGATTTTCACTTGTCAGCATCATGAGCACTAAGTACCCTCTATTTAGACTTAATTAGGAGATGAAACAACAAAAGAGGGTGGAAAAGAATGATATAAATGAAGAAATTTAATTGGCGTGACTTGTACTGACTATTATTGAGAGCATCAGATTGCTTAATAAACTTGGTTTTTGTTTATGACTTTATGGCATCCTAATTAGCAACTCCTATAAAATTTTCTTTCAAAATTAAAAATAATGAACATGATTGAACTTTTCTTAGGCCCCAGTATTTACTATTGCGTCGAATGCGGGTGCCGAAGGTGCAATAATTACTGGCAAGCTACTTGAACAAGGCGATCATAATCTTGGTTATGATGCATCCAAAGGTACAGTTGTAAAAAGGTTCTATAGTTTGCTTTACGTAAAATCAAGTAAAATAAATATACTGTTCTCTCTTCAAATTGGGTTATAGTCATAATTTAGTTGTCGATAACTAAAATTATTATTAAAAACAATCTAATTGTCCAGATTAATCATGTCACATGAAACAAATGTAGGGGAGTATGTTGACATGGTGAAGGCTGGGATTGTTGATCCCCTCAAAGTTATCAGAACTGCACTCCTTGATGCTTCCAGGTACATGCACATGCAAACATATGCATGGTAGTAATTTTCCTTGTATAAATGTTTTTTTTTCTTAAATCAACGGAGCTGATTGGATTTGTTTATTGCATTTTTTTTTTGTCAGTATATCTTTGTTGCTTACAACAACAGAAGCAACTGTGGTTGAATTGCCGGAAGCAAAGAGAGCTTTGGCAAGTCGCTTGCCTCAGGGGCAAATGGGTGGAATGGGTTTCTAATTTAATGATTGTTCCTGGTAAAAATTTTGTGTGGTTTTGAACATAGTGAAAGAATAAGAATGTCATTGTTTCAGTAAAGAAACTGTTTTGGAAGAGACTAGAAATGGCTGGTCTTTTGTTCCTTGGTTGGATGATTTGAGTAATGGCATTTAATTTTTGTAATTCTAAATTCAAATAGGCTGAATTCAAACTTCAAAGGCGCTCCTCAAAACATGATAGCAGATGTATTCTTAAATAGGTAATGAGTATAAGCGGGTGGTTAAAAATTCTGTTCTCCTAAACTGTTGCAAAAAGAGTTGCATGAAAATGACCACAAAGGATATCATGTTTAAACCGGTACAGAGGGGTCCAGTGAAGACAAGCAGCGGGTGAGGCACGGATTTTACAAGGGGAGGTAGATAACCTTCTTGGCCTTTCTATTATTATGATATTTCTTTGAATTTGAAGTGCCAACTGCTGGTTTCAAATTTTAAAAACAACACTACCCATGCTCTCCATTTTTCTACTTGCGGAAATATGATATAGATCAACCTAACTAGCACTCTGAAAAAATTTCAATATCGTTTATTAAATAGAGAATGTATGCTTTGAAATTAGAATTTTTTGGAATGCTTTAGTAAGTAAACTTAAAAAAAATTTAGAATAAAATTATCAAATGTGACGTATAATAATTTTTCCTACATGCGCATAAATAATTTTTTATTTTGCTTTCGTATGAATTAATGAGTTGAAAAATCAACCTCGAAAAAAATTATGTATTTTTACAAGTTCTTAATATCAATTAAAATTAATGTTTTAAGTAGCGTTTATAGCGTCATAGCGTCATAGCGGGAAGGCTACAAAAAAAACTATAGCGAATAGCGGAAGCTATGCTACATAGCGTTTTTTTACAGAAATTATATTATATATTTGTACTAAATATCAACATTATCTAAAGTCTCATAGAACAATAAATAACATCAAATTAA
The DNA here is from genome assembly GCA_025461045.1 of Carex parvula. Taxonomy (NCBI): domain Eukaryota; kingdom Viridiplantae; phylum Streptophyta; class Magnoliopsida; order Poales; family Cyperaceae; genus Carex; species Carex parvula. The sequence goes on along the minus strand of JAJGRW010000240.1, from coordinate 101,566 downwards.
TTAAGAAATTACAATATTCATATTGAACCAGTACAAAGTCCAAATTGCAGTTCAAAATATCCATAATAATATTATAAACTATCGATCTTTTTCTATTCAAAATATCTTAAGCATCATGATTCATGACATAATATATTTTTTTTTCTATTCAAATTTCAAAATAACCTAGACATTATTGATTTTGGTTTGGACTTTTATTTAACTTTTTTGGGTCTTTATTTAAAACCCATATAAATTGCCTAAAAAGTCCATTATGCATACCGCGCGCTGTTTGCGCTACATGCTATGTGCTATAGCAGACCGCTATTACCGCTATAGCAGCCGTAGCTCAATTAGCGCATTTTGATGCCATAGCTTAGCGTTTAGAGTCCAAAAACGCTGTAGCGGCGTTATAGCGCGCTATTTAGAACACTGATTAAAATAAAGTTAAAATGTTATAATTATTTACACGTAAATAGAGAAAAATATATATTATATTTGATGGTCATATTTTGATATTTGGATTTTAAGTTTTTAAATTATTGAAGTTTTAAAAATGGAGATATTAGACCGCTCATGAAAGAAATGAGATAACCAATGAATACAAGCAGTGGAGAGAGAGGATGCTAACTAGGAAGCAATTGACGATTGGTGTAGCATTTGCATGAACGTTCCCGCGCCTATTCCGCTCCTTTCTTCTCCCAACTGGACAACTATGATCCGTGTGTATCCAAATATGTTGCAGGTCACTGACACACGAGCACTTTACATTTGTCTCATGGTTGTTTACAATGAATGACTCGCCACATAATATTTCACGAAACGTGAAAGAGAAAATAAGCTTCTCTGGAAAATTAACTGGAGCAGCCTTCAACCTCACGCCTCCAGGCTCCAGCATATCATTTCATTCCAACGGGCAACGGTTACTACTTTTCAATTTTTTACTACCATTTACACTATTATTATTCACCCATCTTAAATCTCACTATAAATCCTTAAACCCCCAATTCATTATCATCTTTTCACCATGACCATCATGGCACTATTTCTCGTCCTCTTTTCATTTCTAGCACACAGGCATTGTTGCGTTCTATCCTTCGCTCAAAATCCTAATCCTGATCTCTCGGCTCTCCTCTCTTTCAAACGCTCCTGTTCCTCTGACCACAACAGTTCTCTCTCTTCATGGAATCCAACAACTGATCCGTGCAATGACATGTGGCGAGGTGTCACGTGTCGGCATGGCCATGTTGACCGGCTCATCTTAGAAGGACTTTCCCTTGCATGCAATGTAAGCCCTCTTACACACCTCCCTTTCCTCTCGGTTCTCAGCCTAAAGAACAACACCTTCACAGGTCCGATCATCGGCCTTGACCTTGCCACGTGGCGGCCGCACCTCAAGCTACTCTACCTCTCCCACAACCAATTCAATGGTCCATTTCCACATGCCATTCTCTCACTACGCCATCTTCGCCGGTTAGACCTTGGGGGAATCACTTATCAGGCATGATCCCACCACAGATCGGTTATTTACTCCCAAATCTGTTTACACTTCGATTAGAAAACAACCTCTTTTATGGCGAGATCCCGACTTCAATTGCCAAAATGGCATACCTATCTGATCTCAACCTTTCATACAACCAGCTTGAGGGAAAAATCCCTCCCAACCTCTTCTCCTTCACACAATCGTCATTTCTTGGAAATCGTGAGCTGTGTGGGGATCCAATAAAACACAATTGTTCAAACACAACCATTACTAGTGATCCAGCAGAGATCTCGAGTAGAAAGAGAAACAAATGTGTTGGGATCTTAGTTATAACAGCAGCCTCAGCTGATTTGGTTGCAATTTTGGTACTGGCAACAGCCGCACTGCTATGCTTCAAGAAGAAAAGAAAGAAGGGGCAACTTGGCAATGCCAATCAAGGGACAGAGAAAAAGATAAGAGAAACTGAAACAGGAGAGGTGATGATGTTTTTTGAGGGGTGCGAGGAGTTCACAATGGAGGAGTTAATGAGAGGATCAGCAGAGATGCTGGGCAGAGGGGTGGTGGGGACCACGTACCGGGTGGTGATGGAAGGGAGAGGGGACGAGCAAGGGGTGGTGGTGAAGAGGGTGAGGAGAGAGAGAGGAGGAGAGAGGAAGAGGCAACCGAGAGGAAGGTTTTGCAGCAGATAGGAGAGTGGAGGCACCCAAATGTGGCCGGATTGCGCGCGTATCATTCCTCAGCAGATGAACTGTTGTTGGTGTTTGATTTTGTACCTAATGGAAGCCTCTCTGATATATTGCACGGTATGTTTGATTGTATCGGTAAAGCCCGTGAGGCTGTGCCATTTTTGAAGAAAAAAAAAAAGAACTTTATATCAGTAAATCATGTTTCATGAAAAGGGAAAGAAAAACGAAACATGTTTTGCTTGTATGGCTTGTATTATTTACTTTCCATGGCTAATTGTCGAAAAAAAAAGCTATGATACATCCTTCAGTGAACTGACAAATAGACCCTAATAATTGAACTGATGATTTGATATTCTTTTCAACTAAATTGTTACAGGAAATAGGGGTCCGGGGAGGATACCCATAAGCTGGTCTACACGGCTAAAACTCGCACTTGACGCAGCCCGAGGCCTCACATACTTACATGGTGCATCCAAATCAATCAACAGCTCTCATCAGCACTTCACCTCCTCCAACATCCTCGTCGACTCCAATTTCAATGCACTGATCTCTGATTTCTCTCTCCTCAATCTCACCTCACAACCACTTCTATTTTCGAATCAAAACTCCGATGTGTACAGTTTTGGTGTTGTTCTGCTTGAAATTCTGACAGGTAGGTCAACTGAGGATGGTATGGTAGACCTACCTAAGTGGGTGCAAACAGTGGTACAGGAGGAATGGACGTCAGAGGTATTTGATGTGGAATTGTGGGGTTGTAAAGATATGGAGGATGAATGGTGGCTTTGCTTCAAATTGCATTTCTTTGTGTTTCTCAAGAGCCGAAGGATAGACCAAAAAATGGCAGTGGTGTGTAAGATGATTGAGGAAATTAGAGATAGGGGTAGTAGAAGTAGAAGTAGAAGCTCTCAATCCCTTCTCTGACATTTGAATCCTCTCCTTGTCCTCTCGACGACACTACCGACTCTCACTAGCTCTTGAATACCTTATTTTTTTTTTTTTTTTTCAAATTCAAAAATGGGGGGGCAACCTGTAGCTGTAAGAGATTGTTTCCTGCTTCTTATTTGCACAAAACTCGCTAAGAATCAGCTTTCTCTGTGAGAAACTAGCACCAAACAATCAAGCAAAACAGCAAGATGAAGTAAATATAATTTTCGTTTACCTGTTAAAAATAGCTCTTGCAATGTCTCAAACTATTACTGCCTAAAATCACAGTACTCTTCAAAGTTCCATTACATAAAAGAGCTATGCATTTTTAAAACCAGAAGTAGCACACCCTTCTACAGATTTTTACAAACTAAAAACAAAGTTTGAACAAACTTTACTTGGTAGGAGGGACTTCTCCATTCATAACTCTCCATGGGCCCCAATAGAATTTGGGTTGCATTAGAGGAACTGCTACTCCTGGGTGCTCTTCCCAGTACTTTCCTGTTCAAAAATATAACATAAGTTGTCAAAATATAAGTTGGGTAGTACGGACTTCAGATATCAAAATATTTTCAAAACAAGTAGTAATCGTCATCTACAATCTAAAAGTTGGATGATACACCTTATTAAAAGCTAGTTCAGAACAAAGAAAAATACACTGTAAACTAAATGAGTTTAGAAAGTCTCCAATTGTGCATTAATCAGAATTATGAAATCAGTTGGAGGGTTTGTATCGAGTAGCTGGCCCGTTGTCTCCAATTGTACCGACTGATACCTAACCAAAATTTAGAGAACTTTTGTGATTGGGGTTTGTGCTGGTTCAAACAAACCAAAATC